>SMLS01069296.1:0-19519 GCA_004785975.1 Popillia japonica
TAACATAACCTATAATTAAATAACGAAATACTACTTTAATTAACAGTTTTATATTTTAATCAAGTAGACTTGCATGAACCCAAACAATATCAAATGAAATACAAAAAACAACAAATGTTATTTAACATTTATAGATAATCTTCAAAATGGTGACCATTGTTTGTTATGCATAATTCACAACGTTTACTAATACTTCGGGTAACTTTCCGTAACGTATTTCCATTAAATAAAGCTGAAATATTACTTGTGCTAGATTATAAAAAGTATGGCGAATTATTCAATTGAAGAATATGATTTGTACATTTATCAAGTGCCATAAATTTCTCGTCTTGCCAGCCAAACTTGTTTAACTAATTTTCCGGATAGAAGGCAACCAAACATAAAAACATTCAAACGACTAGACATGAATATGCAGCTGTCTGGAAGTTTGAAAAAGTCCATCAAAACTAGGGAAAATAATTTTGTATTAGTACAAGATCGTAACCGTAATGGTGAATTATTAACATAGGCTTCTGTTGCGGCTAATCCAAGTATCTCAAATCGAGAAATAGAAGCACAGGTTAATGTATCCAAATCTGCAGCATGAAGAATTTAAAAAAAGCACAAATTTCGCCCTTATACGTTACATGGTGTCCAAACTTTAGGACCACAAGATTACAACCGCAGGCTAGCATTTTGTAGGCGGTTTGTCCGCAAAAGTAGAGAAACAAATAATTTCACATGTCGAGTATTATGGACAGATGAATCTCATTTCTCTAATTGCGAAGTATTTAATCGACATACTGAACACTACTGGTCTACAGAAAATTCGCATGTTGTAGTGACACATCGAAATCAAGTTCGATTCGTTTTAACGTATTTTGTGGTATAATGGGAAGTCATTTAATTGGGCCTGTAATCTTTGACCGAACGTTGACTGCTCAGCGGTATTTAGAAATTATTGAAACAACAATAGAAGATTGCGTAGATGACTCACTTTTGGCAGAGAGGAGTGGGCTTTGGTATCAGTAAGATGGATGTCCAGCCCACAATTCCCGAAATGTAATAACTTATTTAAATGATCTATTTGAGAATAAGGTTATTGCTACGAACACCACTACTAGATGGCCCGCCAGATCAGCAGATTTATCACCCCTTGACTTTTTTTGTGGGGTTTATTAAAAGGTAAGGTATACGGAAGTCATCATAATTATAATAATGTTGAAGAGCTGCGCGAAGCAGTGCTAGAAGCGTGCGCAAGTATTAATGGAAACACGTTACGGAAAGTTACTCGAAGTATTATTAAACGTTCTGAATTATGCATAGCAAACAATGGTCGCCATTTTGAAGATTATCTATACATTTTAAAATTGAGATTTGTTGTTTTTTGTAATTCATTTGATATTGTTTGGGTTCATGCAAGTCTACTTGATTAAAATATAAAACTGTTAATTAAAGTAGTATTTCGTTATTTAATTATAGGTTATGTTATATGGATGAAAAGAGAATAAAAAACTTTAATTAGTGGTATAAAAATCCAATATGGCGCGTATTTAACTTAAGAAAGTTGTTATGGTTATCTCGAAAGCCGCCATCTTGAATTTCTGTTTGACATTGATTTTGAATTGCTTGTATCGAGCATATTGCTTTTTATATGAAACTTTTTTTCGTAACTTTTATACTTACGGAGATATTCGACTTAGAAGAAAATGGCCATTTTTGATTTTTTTGACATAACTTCTGAATGGTTCAAAATTTTGACTTTTTCAAAACAAATCTCTATCTTCAATAATAAGGAAGATGTCCATGCAATCCCACTCGATTTGGGACAGCCTGTATACAACGCTACAAAATATGGACATCTTTCTCTGGGACTGTGAAGATCATAGGAAATTATTTATAAGAGAAGTCAGCTGTCTTGTAGGTAACATTTTAATTTAGTGGTGCAAAGATATAAATTTTATCTTGAATGGAAAACTTAAATTAGCAACCACTGATGATCCAATGAAGAGATATGCAAATGAAAAATTTATAAAGACGTTGAGAAGGTGAACTGCTACATTGTTTTTTTTTAATAATAATAATAGTCTATTTGTAGGTAGGAAATATTCGGGCGCACTTCTATTTGTTGGGAGAAGTACACATCGTGATCGCCAAATTTATAACCGTCTGTAAAGGAGTAAGTTTTTTAGGATATTAGTGAGTTGTTGAAAAGATAAGAAAATAAGACATTTAAATAACTGGAAAATAAGTAGAACATTATACAGCTGTATTGCTTCTAATCTGCGGAATGAATGTTAGTTATAATAATATTTAATTTGTATAATTATTAAGCATGTTTCTTGATTAGAAAACTTGTATTATAAATGCGTCTACTTATAACCCTTTTCGGTACTGTAGTAGTACTTATATGTAGAAGCTTTATGTCTCTTTGTTGGTCTCTTAATGTATTGCTTATTATGACTATCGAGGGGCAAACGAAACGACTCAGACTTCACTATACTAAGTAATTGCGCTTGTATATATCTGTCTATATTTCGTCAAATAAACACAACAAATTTGATTTCGCTAATCATATCTAAAGCTTATCAGTTGTTTTAAAACATCTTACTGGGTGGAACAATGAAATTTATTAAAATGATCAATACTTCTTCAGAAAGTTAATATGAAGGTATATCTATTGTATACGTATTACTATAAGATGTATGCATAAATAGCTATCTTCTTCAGCAATGTTCAAATCTGACAAAATGTTCAAATCTGACAACATTCTTGCAATAAATAGAAATTTTGCCAACAGAAGTATACCCTGTTATTTATTATAAGGAAAACACATACTTTTAAGACACATTGTATATTTTCCGTTGTTTCAATAAAAACATTAAGCGAATACTAATAAAATAATAGTAAAGTAGTTTCATAATTTGATCATTTTTGCAAATATTATTTCATCAACATTTTGTATTGAAAAATGATTACTAATTTTTAATGAACTTTGTTTTTTTAAAATTAATTTGGATACGATAGTAGACAAGTTTCATTGGAGTTTGAATCATGTGCCCTCCATAGTACATTTTTTATTTAATAATTCCAGTAGCAATGTACGTAGTACGTACTATATCTTTAGGTTTTCTTAGTTTGTTTAATTATTACTATTTAACAATAAACTATAAATTTGACAATAAATGTATTTGATTTATGCCCATATCCCAATTATACCTATAATAACAAAAAAACAAATCACAATGTTAGGCAACTATTTTAAAACCGGTGTAAAACGGGTTGCAGCTACAAATTCCCCCCTTCCGTCTCTACAGATGTCGTCCACATAACGTATGTAGGTATGTATACGTATGTTAAGTTAGGTATCTATAGTGATGTGATCTGTGATACGAGTATCGATGTGGTAGTCTCACACTAACATATATTTCTTCTATTTTCATTGCTGTTAAAGATGTGTTGTGTTAATGATGTTGTTTTATCACCTAAATTATCAACGTTATCGTGACAGAAACTATAGCTTTAAATTTAAATAAGCTATCGTCGTTGAATTGCTGTTAGAAAGAAAATAGCTCAGCAAGCTCAATTAGGAAAATCTATTAGCTGGGACAATGTTGCAGCGACAAGTTTAGTAGATGATTGTCCAAAATACAGAGTGTTCAAGAATTATTATCTTTGTGTATAAATAAACTGATAAAATACCTACTATGAAAGATAGCTGACTTCCAATCTGCTTCCAATTATCTTCCAAAAGTAAATTTGAGTTGCCTATATAGTTCACGCAACATTTTATATGTCGCGCTCTATAATCGGCCGTAGTATTGCAGTTTGTTCCCTAGATGGAACTAAATGTGAATAAATAAACATAACCTACATTTCTAACCTCAAAAATTGGTTAGGTACACAATCGTTATTACACCACAATTATTTATTAAAATGGCTTTGTTAATAGGATGGAGGTTTGGTGCACTTATTGGTGGATTAGTTGGGCTTATAGGCTTAGCAGTGTATCCTGCAGTGATATATCCAATGCTTCATATTGATGAATATAGTAATAAAATTATTTAAACTTCTGATATATTTTTTAAATTAACTTTTTTGTAGAGGAAATACAGAAACAAAATAGAAAAGGACTTAAACAAGAAGATATACAACCTGGAAGTATGTGACGTTACATAATAAACTATTAGTTTGCAACTATTTTTTTTTTAGATATGAAAGTATGGAGCGATCCATTTGATAGAAAGAAATAGACAATTCAAATAAAATCATCATCAGTTTTATTATAGTTCTGTATATATGTATGTATTATCTTTAAAAAATATATTTGTTCACAGTGTTAGTATATGTATAATTATTAATATTGAAAGACTTGTATCATTTAAAAAGAATATTTGTATACAGGTACATCTACTTATAAAATCAATGAATGTAATCTTCATCATCATCGCATACATCCAGAAATACATCATATGCTTCCCTATTACAATTTCCATCTGAATTAAATACATACTTGTGGAAGGTACCATCTAAACAAATTGCTGAAAATAAAATAATATTAAAATCAAAGTAGAATAAAATGTCAATTTAAAAGAGCAAAGTTCTTATATTTGTACCTATTACAGAGTTATTAGACCCAAATGCACAAACACAAGCACATTCTGGAGGAACAGTAAAGTTAGCTAGAGCCCACTGAGATTCGCCATAATTTCCTAAAATTCCCAAATTTGAGAGCCTAGAAAATTAGTTTCAACAATATAAAAATCTACAATTTTTTATTAATATTCGCTCTAGTACACAGAGAAATACTTACGTCATCCTCCTATTTAAATTTGTATTCTTAATAGCAAAAATATGCACCGTTCCTTTATCACTAGAACAGCATAGGAAATCAGAATCTCTACTGAAGTTTATACTGCAAATACACAATATAGATCAATGCACATTAATATATGTGCCATCTGCAGTGATCTGCTTGCGTATGTAACAATTTAATTTAAATAGTTTTCTAAAATTTTTAAAAACATTAGCAAGCAAACTTACATAGATGGCGATATTTTTGTAAATAAAATTACCAATAAACTGTCGCTGGATCTGATCCTCTACGTAACTCGACAAGTCGTGCCTTTGTTACTGAATCCCATACACGAATTAGAGTACCTTTATTAGATGCGGTTGCTATTCGTGTACCCTGCTGATTTAAAGCTATACACCCTATTTCATTCCTGTGTGCCGGAATAGTTACAGGTGAACTTGATACTCCAATTTCTGTATTAAATAAATCCTGAAAAAGTTATATATTATTAATTACTTCAGTGCAAATTTGAAAAATTATTCCATTAGGTAATAATTTTGTAGTACAGCTGCAATACTTACTACTATTTCTATACTTCCCAATTTGTGACCTGGGAAAACTAAAATTTGTCTTTCAGCTGAAGTCAAGGGACTCACTTCACAGATTCCTTTAGGGTTCTCTTTCGTTTCTAGTGAAAACAATCTTTGAGTAGGTGAAGGAAACGAAAACACATGAATTTGAGTAAGGAGTGCGACAATTAGCCTGTAATGATCGTATAAATTAAGTACTCATTCCACTACATAATATCATACTTGTCCCTGCGTAGTCGTACTGCTCGAACGGATGATGGAAATGTTAACTCTAAAACAAACTTTTTTGCTGCATCATCGTATAATAGTAATGTATTATCAGAAAACTTTGGTCTTGAACCACCAGAAACTACAGCTAATATATTTGTGCGATATAACATTTCGCACTGTCCTACACTTCCTACTAAATCAATATCTGCAAACATATTTAAATAAGTGTAAATACAATTTATTTATCTAGAATCTAAAGTACCATAATGTGCTTTTCCCACTAATGGTTCGACATTATAAATACGTAATCCAGTCTGCATACAACAAACGAAGCATCCTAGAATTTAAGTGAAACAATGAGTTCGTAAATTTATATTTAAAGCAAGCACTAACCTTGATCTTGATTAAATTTAATATTCACAATACCTTTACCAGCAGACATTTTGTGAATGTTATTACTCTTATTTGCATAAGTTACATACTACTAAATAATAGTAATTACAAACTATGGTTTATTTAGATATGTCTATATTTACAACGAAATACCTTTGTTTACAAACGTCAATTCCACATCAGCTTGTTTTGTATGCAGAATTAACACGCATGGCAGATCAATCAGCTGTTTGACAAGTATTAAATCTTAGGTTAGGTTACTATAAATATTTACATTTTTTTGACAATTCTCAGTAAATAAAATACATAAATTAACATATATTCATGTATATTTAGTACTATTTCATATATATACACCTTCATTTAATGAGAATTAACAGAGTCTGATAGCCCATTCTACATGACAAGGACTATTAAATAATGTAAATGTTACATCTGCAATTAATATTGGTAGTAATATCCAGAACGGAATTAAAACATGATGTACCTGTAATTGTAAAAACTTATATTCTAATTTCAAACATATCATGACTTGTGCAGCAATTTTTAGTAATATAACGATAATAAGTAATGTGTTCTTATTTTTTAAAATTGTTCTGAAAGCTTCATTTTTACAATGTATAAATATGTTAAACAATGCATCAAGGATTAATATTACATCGTACAACCATAAAGGTAGGAATACTATAAACCAATTCCAATGTGTTCGTAATTCTAAGCGTAAACATAAAAGTATAAAGAACACTAATAATATAAACCATGTCACAATCGCTCTATGCATAACCATCTTTATTGCAAGTTATTACCCTCAAATAATCAGGGAATCTACAATGCAGAGAAAATAAATACCGACTTTTATTACGGACTTACTTTAAGGTTACTTCGTTATTTTACATTGTTACAAGAGTAAGGATGCTTAGTAAATATAACAAATAAAACTATTATTTAAAACTATAAATTAAATAGTACTGATTTTCTGCAAACATCTATTTCACAGTTTTAAAAATTTTACAAAAAGTTTACTGGTTTACAATTTCTTGGTTGGCTATGATCTATGTTTTTTGTTTGGGAATTTTAGAATTTGACGATTTAAAAATTGGTAGAATAAGAAAGTATTTATTATAGTAAATTTAAATTGTTAGTAATTTATATTATAATGTACTAACAGTCATCAATATCTACTGTACATATTTAATTATCTACTTGCTCGAAATTATAGCGAAAAATTATTAACTTTACTTTCTAGTTTTAGTAATATTGAGTTTCTATGGGTTGCCTACTTGAGAATTATAAATTTGTTTCACTCTGATCGGCATGTTCCTCTGTCCGTTCCGTATTGAGGTTAATTTTGCACTCTTCAGTAAAACACATATAATTAGTAATTTAGATGTTAAGTATTATACTGTAAAAAACATAAATTAAAATATAATAAATGAGCATCACATTAATCAAAATACTTAAAAATGTTCTTTATACTGGCATTGGTTACATGTTTTAAACTGCTTCTCATACCAGCTTAGTAAGTTGCTCGCAAGAATTAGCTTTGATCTTTACAAAATGCTTACTTTTTAGCCGATCAACCGATTTTGAAGTTCATAGAAATTGGCTAGCAATAACACATAATTTACCAATAAAAAAATGGTATTTTGAAAACACATCGGAATGGACATTAGATTATCCACCAATGTTCGCTTGGTTTGAATATTGTTTATCACAGATTGCTCAATATTTTGACAAGGATATGCTTCTAATTGAAAACTTAAACTATGCATCTTCGGAAACAATATTGTTTCAACGTTTATCAGTTATTATAGCTGATTTAATATATGCATATGGTGTTCAACAGTATGTATGCCATTATAAAACTCACATGTCACAATCAAAAAGATAGTTCAGATTTAGTTAATTTCAAGAAATGAAAAAAGTACTTGATACACTCTGCAAAAAAAGTTATGGAATTACGTTCTCTGAAAAATAAATCATTGCTTTAGTGTTTGTCTTTGAGGTTTAATGACATTGTCACACACTGAGTGCAATTAATTGTTTTTTCTAATTTTGTCAGTTTTAGGTGCTTCACATCTTATTATTTCTTTCAAAAATTGGTAATTTAAAAAAGAACTTTTTTTCTTTTGACATTTGTTACATGTTTTCCTCTAGAATTCTTTTGCCTGCGTTGATAAAAATGAATGATGGTCCTCCAATGCGTAATGCACGTAATTAGTCATGACGAAATTGTCTAAGCTAGAGGCAGGAGTCACTGAACAATGGAGATCTTATTTAGTCTTACCCAGGCGGATGGCAACTGCAATACGGACTCTGTTTTGGTGTTGGTTTTTCATTTGTTATATTTATTGTAGCATACAAGTTGCGGTCTGTGGTTTTTCCTTTGCAGTTTGATATGTTGCTGTAATACTGAGAGAACATACCATTTTGAAAAAATAAAAAGTATGTGGAAAAAATGGGAGATTCCATAATTTTTTTGCGGAATGTACAATAACTAATACAAAGACTCAGTTTGATTACAATTGTTTGAAGTACTGAGAAATTATCTTTCTCTATTTTAAGTTAAATCAGATTTGGTGGGTGAGAGCTTTGACAAAGCTTTACTTTAGTGAACTAACACATTTCAAATCGCACATTATATAGAAACTTTTGAACGAGGCAAATACACTTCTTCTACACTTAAGGAATCATATACGTCTTGTTTAACCGTAAGCCAAACAACTTTAACTTGTAGGTGTTGCTTAATTTTACCAAAGAGTTGGCAAACAAATGTTATACTGCCAGTTCTTCTTCTAGCTAATGTTGGATTACTAATGGTAGATCATATACATTTCCAATATAATGGTATTATGTTTGGGATATTATTATTGTCAATTACCAAAATGTTGAAGGTAGTATTGTGCTGATATTTTATATAGATAAATGACTTTTATTTAAATATTTCAGGAACGATATCTTTGGAGCGCCTTTTGGTTTACCATATTGTTAAATATGAAGCATATATTTATATACTTAGCGCCAGCATATTTTATTTATATGTTAAGAAATTATTGCTTAAAAAGCAACAAAGCATTTTCTATTGGATTTACGAATTTTATAAAATTGGCTAGCACTGTTGTCAGTATATTTTTGATTACATTTATTCCATTTTATGATCATATAAATCAGGTGAGGACACAACTTACATAGATTTATCATTAACATACATGTTCCAGGTCTTTTCTAGAATGTTTCCCTTCAAAAGAGGTTTATCACATGCATATTGGGCACCTAACATATGGGCGCTGTACAATTTTTGCGATAAAATGGCCGTTCTAGCTGGTAAAACTAATTTAACTTGTGATAATTTCAAATAATTAAATCTATATCAAAACACAATATAGGCAGCAGGATGAATCTTCATCAAATAAATTCGACGGCAAGTATGACAGGTGGATTGGTGCAGGAATACACACACAATGTCTTGCCATCAATTACACCAGTATTAACTATTGGTTTAACAGCATTGCTAATGATTCCTGGGATGCTAAAGTTGTGGAAACTGGAAAGATCACCTTTAAACTTTTTGAGGTTTTTGATTATATGCGCGTTGACATCGTTTTTATTCGGTTGGCACGTACACGAAAAAGCAATATTAATGGCAATAATTCCGCTGAGGTAAATATAATATGACAGTATTAGTAGCAATGCTAATGTATACAGTATTGGCAAACATTTATTTCGGAATATCTAGCAAATTGTAAACTTTATCTAAAAAAACAATCGCACATAAATTTGTGACATTCACAATAATACGCATACATGCAAAACAGTCAAGAATAACAACATGTTAATTATTTTTAAAATAAAAAAGTTGATAAGAACTTCCTATATAGTCGATAGTGATAAGAGATTTAAAATATTTATTTCTAAATTCAAACATTAGTCTGTGCTCCTATATTTACTACAGCTTTTTTTTGTTGTTTTCAGTATTTTATCAATAATGGATGCAGAAGATGCACGAATATTTCTAATTCTAAGCACAACAGGCCTATATTCACTACTTCCATTATTGTATCCACAAAATTTGTTGTTATTAAAAGTTCTCTTGGTTGTAACTTACTGCAGTTACGCATTTTATAATCTCTGTAATTTATACCCGCTCAAAAAATGTGAAAGAAGGTTACCTCTATTAAATCTGAGCGAAAGTATATACATTCTCGGTTTAATACCCTTGTTTTTCTACGAGAATATTATACATACTCTTTTGCAATTAAACCAGAAATTGCCTTTTCTACCACTTATGATGATATCTACTTATTGCGCTGTCGGGATCGTCTATTCGTGGTGTAGATATTACTTAAATTTCATGCTGAAATGTAAATGATGTAAGATTTTCTAAATACATTCCACTAAAATTAATTGCATTTTTATTTCATTAAAGTTGGTGTAAAATAAAGAAAGAATAATGCTCGTTATTAATTTATTATTTTATTTTGACAAATCGATTGAAAATATTAAAATATTCTGACTATGTAAAAAATAAAAATGGAAAATTAGATACATTCTAGAGCAAACAGCATCACACGTTTGGAATACATTATACTTTGATGTTGTTATTTTAGACATATCTTTTATTGAATGGACAATACTCGGCATATTCTTCCCACGTGCAGCCGGATGATCTGCAGCATTCTGAAGTTATGGAGGGACCAGATCGTAAACCATATCCTCTACGGTAGCGAAGATATACTAAAGCGTCTCTTTTCGTTAACCAGGGAAAATCTGTAACAAATACTTTATTATATCTTTTTTATTTTTCAATTAATTAACTCGTTGCAATTATGTACACTAACGACTGCAATTGTTTGTAACAATAGTAACAGAAACTTAAGGAAAGTAATTTGAGAACAAGTTAGTAGCTTTTTTTTATATATAAAAAAATGATACGACCCTGTATCTTGTCTGTTACTGCACGTGTTTGATTATTGGAACTGTTCAAGCACAACAGCCACAAAACGAAATGCGTCGTACTCTAACCAACGCCCTCTGATGAGTACAACTGAATCTTATGAATTTTTTGAGAATTAGTCTGAAATTGTAGAAAAATACGCTCCGAAAAAAAAAACAGAATCATTTTTTTGGATTTTTTTTTATTTTTTCAAAAGTTTATGTTCTGTAACTATTGTGTAAGTGTTACGCCCACATTACAAATTACAAAGGAGAAACCATAGACCGCAACTTGGACGCTACGATAAATATAACAAATGAAAAACTAACACCAAAATAGACCCCTATTACAGTTGCCATCCACCCGGGCATCGACTAAATAAGATTTTTGATGTAGTGATGAGTCGCTTGGCTCCATTCCTCAGTGATCGCTGCTTCTAGTTCTTCTAGCGTTCTTGGTGGAACTTGTTTGTTTTGTAGTTGACTTCGGGTTGGCCTCTCCGAAAAACGTTTGCCTACATCTATTAGGTAATCTTGTGCAATGTTGATAATGCGAGGGCGAGCGTTATCATGCATGAAACGGGAATTAGGGACTATGTAAAGTCCAAATGGAAGCACATGTGGTTCTAAGGTAAGCCTAATTTATCTATCTGCAGCCATACTGCCATTACGAACAACCAGCAACCCCGTCTTGGGCTCGAAAGATTCGCCTCCCCATATCATAATTCGACCAACTCCGAAATTTGGTCTTCCTAAAGTTGCAGTGACAGTAGCGCTGACCATATCGTGTATACAGGGTTTCCACGACCGAGCGGGACATAAGGGAAATACATACAATCGGTTTTCGGTGAATATTATCTCCCTAATACTACTTCACCCTAATTTAGATGCCGCATATTATAACTGGGTAAACGATGCACATTTTCACAACCATAGAACAAAGAAAGGCATTTTAATAAAGCCAGAAAATTATTTTTAAATCTATTGCACGTGAATTTCTAATAAGGCTGTTAGCATATGACTGTAAGCGGCCGTGGCGCAAGGGTTTACACAACGGCTTAATAACGCAATGCACTGATTGTTGAGGGTTCAAATCCCTATAAATCAATTTTGTTTTTTTATTTTTTTAGCTTCAACAACAATGATTTTTACAATAACAAAAATGATCGAGTGCTATTATGTGTAAAAAACAAAATTCATCTGTAGGGATTCGAACCCTAAACAATTCGTGCATTGCGTTATTAAGCCGTTGTGTGAACTTCTACGCCATGGTCGCTTGCAGTCCTGTCACATGTTAACAGCCTTATTAGGAATTCAAGTGCAATAGATTTCAAAATAATAATTTTCTAACTTTATTAAAATGACTATCTTTGTACTATGATTGAGGAAATGTTCATCGTTGGCCCAGTTATAATATGTGGCATTTAAATTTGGGTGAAGTAGTATTAGGGAGATAATATTCACCGAAAACCCATTGTATGTATTTCCCTATGTTCCACTTGGCCGTGAAAACCCTGTATATGGGCAGGCATCTATCTGATTAGAACAGGTAATACCTAGACTCGTCTGCGAACAGAGTGTTAGGCTAATCTCCATGGGGCCAGTCACGATGATGTTTCGTAACTCGATGTTTTTAGTGGGTACGAGGCCTTTAGCCCGTATTCTCGCACGTATTCCTTGTTCTTTAAGTCTATTCCTTACTTTCTGAGACGTAACATTTACATTTTGAACGGTAAGCGGTTCGTTTTTAATCTGCCTTGCATCATGCCTTGTTGACAAGCAATGTGCTGGAAAGTGATCGTCTATAGTCGTAGTTGACCGATTGCTACCTTGTCCCGGTCTCCTATGTTATATGGTTATATCCGCCAGTTTCTCTCTACCTGCGTATCAGCTTCGAAATTGTCCATTGTCGGACATTTAATAACCTACCAACGAATCTTTGACTTCTACCACCGTTAATTAACGAAATGGCTTGGACAATTTGTTTGTGACTCAAATTACGTGTATTGCGAATTGGAGGACCATCATTTATTTTTACCAGAGCAGCCAAAGAGATTCTACATGAAAACACCTGATAAACGTGTTTTTTTTTAATTAGCAATTTTGGAAAAAAATAAGGCCAAGATGTAAAGCACCTAAAACACGAAATTAGGAAGAAACAATTAGTTTGACTCAGTGCATGACAATGTCATAAAACCGCAACAAAGACACTACGTATGGCGATGGTGTAAAGGAATTACATAATCTAAAACAATTCTTAGTACAAAAGGTAAGAAGCTGGTGAAGAATGTAACAAGTGCCAAACAATAAATTGGTAATTTTTATTGTGTGAAGATATTATTATACTTTTTGTGAAATAGAGTTAGACATTTCGATTGATATTTAGTTGAAGGTTCAACACCAAGTAACATATTGTTCGCGTTAATACATCGCTTAGAATTATTCTTCTGTCTATTCACTATTTACACACTTTAATAGCACTAAACTTCTCTCGTCATACAACGTATAGATTACAAGTATTAGAATATAGCAGTTGATATAGCTTTTACGTCAAAATTGGTTATAGCTCTTTCATTCTCAATCTTTCAACTCAACAACCAAAAAAGAAAATAAATGAATCAATGACACAAAAAGTGCACATCGAAAAATTCAACAAAATTTTTCGAAGACTTCGGAGCAGAATCGAGAACAAAATCAAGTACAAAGTCCAGAGAAAAAGTCAATCACTATAAAGAACTCAAGGGTCAGAAGAATGAAGTACTATAACTACCTCTTGGCTTCCTATTCCCCGAAGTTGAAATTTCCTCTACATCATGTTGCTAAAAATTATCTTTATAGAAAGCTGTTAAAAGTAACGAAAAAGGAAAACCCTAAGCGGAAAAAAAACTTGTAAACATGGAAAAAAAAAAGAAAAGCGTATGAAGCACAGAGAAAAGTCAATAAAGACGAGAATATTGGATGGATCCTCTAGGAGCACGAATTTTTTCATTGAAGAGATAAATTCTTTAAGTGTAGAGGCAATAGAAGTCAAATCATACAAGAAAAATATTCACGTAGGTATCTATGACAAGATCAAAAATTCTAAATCAACTGCCTTATCTGACAATACTTACTATAATAATTTTTACAACTGATATTTTAAATAACGTATTTTAACATACATACATATATAGTACTAAGAGACAATTTTCAGACACCAAATCATACGTATACATAAATATGTACATACAAAATATATTTACCAATTTTTGTATAAATTGGATGACTGGTTGGTTTGCTTCTCCTTGTTATCCGATAGATATCTTTTTCGCACGCCCAATATAAATGATCCACTAGTGCCTGCCTACATCGTACGAATTTTTCCCTATGCCAAGCATCTGCCCATTGAGTGTTCGTTCTGAAAATATATAATATCTGATAATAGTATTTCGTATATGTTTCAATGTATCTATATAAAAAATTAAGCTACGTAGTTAATCAAAAGTTACAGTTAACAATCTCCCAAGGATTTATATTTATTTTATTATGGAAACGAGTTCAATCTAATACATAATATATTATTTATAAATATATTATGGTGGTTTCCACAGCCTACACTAACTATAAATGCTAAAAAGTAGAACGATAAATTATAAGAACAGTTTTGCTTCAGAAGTGTAAAAAATGAAAATAGTAAAAAATAGAAACCGCAGAATCTATTAGTGAAATAGATCAGGAGATAAGTTTATAGTTTTGTATGATATGTGTACTAAACTGCTAACGCCTACATAATTCTTATTTATTACTATTTTTTATAGGACAATCTATTTATATTCAAAAAGGCTTCCGCTTCAGCGATATAAATATCAACTAAACATCATGCGTACTCTCCAAACGCAGTTCATTTTAACTTTGGCAGTAGTGTAGTTAAATAATAAAAGTAAATTTAAACTTATTTTCGGTTTCCATTCCTGTCTTCCACGACACATATTAATTTAAAAAAACAAAATTGGTACATTTTTATAAAGACAGAAGTAAATGAAGTGGATTCCAGTAACTTTTAAGTTTTTTATGCATAAAAGTCCGCAATATATGATATATGTTTGTGGGGCCCTATATTTTCTTACAAAATATAATTATTGCGTAAAAAATTGCCGAAACATCTTTAATTTCACACAATAATAGGTGTGACAGTTACGATTTGGGTATAATTTCCAGACTAAGAATCTATTTTCTTTTTAATTCAAAATATCATGACAATTGTTTATGTAGGTAATTAAAAAATGTTTATGAACGCGGATTTCCCGCCACCTTCACCAATATCACATTCAGCAGATTTCGTATAGTTAGTTTCTTTTTTGTACCCAAGATGCAAAGGACACGGGGCTCCTTTGTTTGCGTATTACAGATTTTTTTTTAAGATAAGATACTGAAGCAAACTTCGGCAACATACCTATATGGTACTATAAAATTATGTTTTGTAAATATGAACTTTTTTAAAGAAAACGTAGATATACAATGCGAGTAACAAAGATTAAGGCGTGCCAAAGTGACTACATATGGTGAAACAAACTATACGTAGGAGTAGGAATAATCAACATAACTTATATTATAACAGAGTGTAAGACATATGTACACTACTTGACAGCAAATTCAAACGCATTATAAAGCCTGTATTACACGATCAAAGTGCATCAAAGTTTTCTTGTAAACGGACATCAAAGTTACATCTCCAATGTTTACTTTGACAGCCAGAAATTTAAAAATATAATTCAGAGCAGCCAACATACTTTTGGTTTCACAGTTTATTTTATTGTTGACGTTAAGTTACGATTAAACAAATATTGTGCTGGCAGCAATACTTACGCATGCGCACAGCAGAACTTTGATCGACTTTGATAACAAAATTTGTTGCAGTAACTATAGGTTTGAACAACAAGAATACGAAACTATCAGTAATAGTTGCAAACTATCAAAATTCTGCGCATTAGTAATTTTGCCGTTCCAACAAACCAAACTACAATTTGCAACTGAAATTTGATGTTCCAGGTAAATCAATAATCCATTGGAAACTGTTTGCTGATAGTCAGAACAATTTGCGAATTCTTTGCCGATTTTCAGAGTCTGTATACTTTACGCATGCGAAGCTTATTTCATTTTACATTGATACTTTATAATTTCGAGGTTAGTAGTTACTCATTTAAAACGACGCCTTTGACAACTCAAATTTTGTATATATTGGAAAGATTTTTTGTATCTTAAATTCAATTTCTTTACAGTAGAAAATAAAATTTCAAATTGTTTTTTAAAGCGTTCCAACAAAGGCAAAGTGCAAACAGTTGGAAATTAATTTCTGATTGCGCATGGGCACTAAAATAAATCTGCAAACTATCACAAACTGTATGTTGGAACAAACCTTATTTTTAAACGTCAAAGTAAAATTTGATGTGACGTCATCAAAGTCCTTCAAAGTGGTCATTTCACGGGGAATTTGAAGCGACTTTGAACAACTTTGACGTAAAATTTTGATGCACTTTATAATAATACAGGCTAATGCTGTCTAATTAGAACATAGTTTTGATAAAATTAGAAACAAATATAGAACCAGCACGCTTTAATCTTTGTTGCTCCCACGAGAAACTTGCATAAAGTTAGCCAAAATACCATTTTATACCATGTGTAGTTAGCGCAATAATTGAAATTCAAACTTGCGAAAGTTTGCTCTATGATGTCTCATAAAATAATTAAAAAAAACTAAAGTTCGAAAACCGAACATTTTTTGATACTTGTTCAAGTTGCAGTAAGTCTATTCCTTCTTTTACCAAGATTCTAACCTTTAAAAATCTCAAATCATGGAGGAACCACTCCTTTTAATTTTTTTTTACATTCTTCTAAACTTTCTTCATGAAATAATTAAGAAAAACGTACTATCAGTTTTGGAAATGGAAATATTGACAGTTGTAGCATGGTTGTAGTGGATTGTTCTTAATTTGCTCTACACACTGCCAAAATTTACTAACACTACGACATGCATATTTTGAAGTGAATATATTAGCGGTATTTTAACAGCTACATTTGTCAAAACAGTAAACTAGACTGCACTTGTATCTGAATTATCGGAGTAGTTATAAGTTATAACTATCAAATCCACAATAGAAAAAATATCTTTGCAGATTCACACATTAGTTCTTTTTGCGTTATGTGCTGGCAAAAAAATTAATATAGAAATTTAACACAATTAAAAGCTCTTTATGAAAAAAAAAAAAAAAACGAAAAACTATTTGATAGATTTATTTTTCGACAGCGTTAATCAAAAAGAAACTCTTATGATTTATAATAAATTATTAAGCATTCTACCAATTATATCAGTTTTAACAAACTGTCAAACTAAATATTCCTATAGTCTGCCAGCTCTCAGGAATATTCAAATGATATGTTATTGAAATTGAAAAAAATACAAGCTGTCAAAATCAGCAATTGCGAAAATGATTTTACGTTGTATGATCTAATATGAATTTATTAGTCATAGGTATAGCCATTTTATAATATTAATATTGAATTATAAACATCATATGTATGTAGGTATGCAGCTTTTCGTTTAGCTTTTACGTGTAAAACTTATTTATTTATTGCAACTTTAATCTTTCTTTTCTCTAAAGGATTGCAATTTACCTCCTACAATTTCATAAGTGGTCTACCTTTACTAGGAACTAATACCGCATTAAAGAACAAATTTTATAAAAGCAAGCCGCTAAATAAAGATGGCAATAAAAGGATTTGCTTTCTTTTCGAATCCGTTCCCTAAACAAAAAAAAACGCTTAACGTAATAAATCATTTTAAAATGAATACATGATCAAGATTAGATCTATAATATGCTACCTAGTACATAGTATGTATACCTAGTATGTATACATCATACCTCAGAAACTTGTGCGTGAAAGCATGATTCCCATTAGTAAACTCTAGAGAACATTTTCCAGACGTTGTAGTAATTGAAGATTATTTCTTACTGTTTCGTAATAGTATGGAGCGTTGAAAATTAATAAGTGACTCCTTGTATTATAATATTAACTGAGCTTTCGCTAAATTGATTAGACTAGAAACTGATGAAATTATAAATTAACTTTAAAAGACCTTATTCTAATTTGATTTACATGTTATGGTATAAAAGTTAGTTCGCGAGAGATGCTTAAGATTATGCTTTAAAATATGTAAAATACCAGTAATGATCTTTCATGACCAACAATCAAATTACTTTTTTTTAAATTTAACATTTGATATTTAATTTTTGGCATATTGTTTAGTACGTAGTAAATATAATATTCTTGTATAAATAGAACGTGTCGTGACCGTATAAGAAAATATTTTTTGCGGGAAAGTATTTATGCAAACATTATTTTGGCATTTTTATGTATATTAAAATAGACTTATATTCTAAAATTTATTTTTTGCAATGATTTACGTAAACATTATCTGAGAAATCATTCAGTAATTACCGATTTAATTTAGTTTTGTAATGTATTTCTTTAAATATACACTCTGATCATTTTAAACTGTCCTGAGTTGGAAACAAAAAAGCCCCAGAATTATAAAAAATTGGGAAATATTTGCTTTCGTCCATACTGAATTTATATGTCAAATGTCAAAACGATAGTGTCAACACTATTAGCTGTCATTTGTGCGTATTGTATCGTTGTAATGTCTTTATTATCATATTTTCTTCCAGATTTTTCTGTCTTTTTCAATACAATATACCTCAATGCACATGGAAAACAAAGTGTTTTATTTTATCATGTTTTGCCACAAGAAGTCCACCAATGCAATACTACAGTACCTTACCAAAATATTGGCACCATATTAAGGATTTATATGCCTCTCTCAAATACTTGTTACCTGGCTTTTACGCCGTTGTTTCATTAAATTGTTTGAAAGCAATCCATGAACTGTCTTCTGTGGTTACTATAGCAATTATATTTTTTGTAATCGGCACAAAAAAATTGCTATAAAATGAAGCCTCAAGAAGAATCTGAGGTAATTGTTATACCTAAGAAGTTTAAATCTGCTTATAAGAAAGAATTGAGCGGTTGTTTTCGAAAAGATGGGAAAAAGTAATGCAGAAATTGTTAATGAACAAGATTTGTTGGCCTATTTTCTAGGCGAGGTACTTTATTTAAATTAATATTTAATTCTTATTAAGGTATATTAATTATATCTATTTTATTGGTAAAAAATACTGATCCTCATTATGGTGCATTTGTTCGAAGTCGAAGTGCGTGTTGCGAATTAAAACAGATGTTGAAATCGGTAAATATTTTAAACTCAATGTATTCTTGAAAAATTGTGGTGTTGCTTATTTACCCGAAAAGCACAAGTTTTTCCAAAGATATAATTAATAGATTTTATTGGAAATGCACCAGCCAATATAAATGCCTATTTATGAAGATGCGTTTCTATTCATTTAACAGATTCTCATACTAATATAAAAATGTTGTTTTATAGGTCGTGGCAATATTTGGTTTGTTTGGTGTTTGTTGGCGTGTGGAATTGTGCAATGCGAGCAACAAAGATTGAAGCGTGCCAAGCTCACTGAATATTGTGAACCGAAGTATACATAATAAAAATATACACAGACAAAATGAC
>SMLS01069297.1:0-76832 GCA_004785975.1 Popillia japonica
TTATACATAGGCGTAGGAATAATCTGAATAACCTATGACATAAATATAAATAGCCAAATGACAGGTCAATACACTACTTGACAGCAATTTCAATGCGTTATGGGTAAAGGTCTAATTAGAAGATAGTTTTGATCAAATTAGAAACAAATATAGAACCAGCACGCTTCAATCTTTGCTGCTCGCACTGTATAATCAAATTAATAAATTTGGACAAAATATTTGACAGCAAGCATTCTAAACTTGACATATGTACACCTTCCGACAGAATTAATGTCGTCGTGTATAGCGCAGTGTTTATCAAAACTGCTCACCGTTTGACCAAGTACGTCTTCGGTCGGCATCAGTTTCTGTAGGTAGGAGATTTATTAGGGTATTAGTATTTAAAACACCGGACAATTTTGTGGATCAGGTACGAGAATTGAAATTATGTGTTGAAACGATATAAATATATAAAAGGTTATCATACATTGGTTACTTGAATTTGCAGATGTCATTTTAAAATACGGTTAATACGCAAAATTTAAATGCACCGATGGAAAGCATCGATTTTATTGCTTATTATATTATATATAAAGAACAATTAATAATAAACACGGACATTTGTTAGAAAACTGCAGCTACACACTAAATTAGAAAGACTATTAAGGTTATGAAATTTATTACACTTACAATTAGACTCTACTATGTAGATATATGGATCATTATTCATCATTTTTATTCGATTACATTAACTTTTTTAAATATTTTATAAATTAATAAATAATTTTTGTGGTTCTTTAACTTTTATTTTATTGTTGTTTCTAAGTAAGCATGTCCCTTTAAATAAATAATATAATGAAACCAAATATTGTTATTATCTTCTTACCAACAACAATTTTATTACAATGGTAAATAGTTATTGCTAAACGTTTTAAAAATCGCCATCTAAACATTAATGTTATTAATAAACTATCACAATGGGCGCGTTCGTCAAACCACAGCAGACAAACGTGTTTTGCGATTAGGTTGACGAACATGTTGACAGTTGTATAGGTATCTGGTGACCGATCTATACTGCCATGTTGTCTACCGCCATAATTTCAAATACTGATTACCGTTTGCAGCAATAAGCATAATTTTTTTACGCTTGGAAAAATGGCGACCGCTTGCTAAACACGTTTGCAGCATAAAATGACATAAGTCAACGTTCACCAGAATTGTTGCCAACAGTTGCCTAGCGATTGTGTCTGACGAACGCGGCCATTAATTTTTATTTTTTTGAAGCTATATAAGTAAATTTGCAAAGTAATGTTATAGTTTTTTTTGTTATTTGAATTTGGCGCCAATTATTGTTTGAACATGGTATGTATTGTATGTGAATTGCCATTGCCATTCGATAGATAGCTAGAATATGTAATGTTTTAACGGTCTTTTATAGAATAGTTTTTTTAATAAACCTTAAAAGTACAGTGTCGGGTATTTTTGGAGTATAACAATATCAGAAGTGGGATTATTACCAAGAATTATTACGATTATTGCAACTGTCTGCTGGAGAGGTAATAAGTGACACAAGATTGGCGTTTCGTGGAATTAACCTATTTCTGGCTAGAAGAAGTATTGTGTGTAATATCGATACGTTAGAAGTCTAGTGCACTGGAAGGGTATAAGACGAAGAGAAAATGTCAACTGAAAATATTAACCAATCTCAGGAAGATGTGCAGGGTGTGCAGTACGTATTGTGTGTAATATCGATACGTTAGAAGTCTAGTGCACTGGAAGGGTATAAGACGAAGAGAAAATGTCAACTGAAAATATTAACCAATCTCAGGAAGATGTGCAGGGTGTGCAGTACGTACTTGCTACAGGTAACACACATAGATATTTTCAAAATGTAGAGCATGTTTTGCCGGACTATGACCCAGTTAAAAATGTATTCAGCATTAGTGAATGGATACATAAGATTGAAAGTTATGCAGAATTGTATGATTGGGACGATATTGCAATTAGACATTATGGATTATCCAAGCTTACTGGCGTAGCAAAAACTTGGCGTGACAGCATTACAAAACAACCCGAATGTTGGGCAGATTGGTGTGAGCTATTAAGAGAAAACTTTGCATTTGAAGATGACTGTTTAACACTTAGATTAGCTGCACAAAATTACAAATAAAGATATGGACAGGACATTGTTGAGTATTATTTTGAAAAACTAGCTAAATGCAACAAATGTAAAATGCAGGATAAGGAAACTATTGAATGGATTGTACATGGGTTACAGAATGGAAGATTTAGAGATTATTTAGGACTTTTATCTAGATATGAAAAACCTACTCAGTTGCTGAACGATTTAAAAGTTGGAGTTAAGCACATTTTAAATACAAAAAATAAAGTACCGCAACCAACACAGAAAGACACAAGCAAACCGGACCGAGGCGGAGAGATTACAAGAGAGCATAAACTCAAACAGATTACTTGCTTTAAGTGCAGAGGTCAAGGACATTATGCAAGAAATTGTCCTGGCAAGAAAAAGGAAGATACCGATAGTAGTCATGTGAGTAGTACTTCTGTAATTTTAAGTATTAAAACAGATAGTAGCCATTCTAAGTATTTTAAGGATGCATACATTAACAATAAGAAAGTACGTGCTTATGTTGACTTAGGAAGTAGCGCCGTAACTTTAAAAGAGGACACCCTACGAGATCTTGGCTTTTCGTTTTATGAAACGGAGACAGCACCATTAATTGGATATGGTAATGGTCAAGTTAAACCACTAGGATTGTTCACAGCAAATCTTAAAATTGATGATGTGGTAATGAAAGTACCAATTCATGTTGTACCATCCACTTCACAGAGCGTTTCGTTAATCGTTGGACATCCATACACCGAACAACCAAATATCGTTATCACTAGCAAACTTAATGAATTGAAGATTGAATATTGTCAATCGGAGGTAACGAATTGCGTAGAAGAACATAGTAAAACAGAACTATGGGCGCAGGAAGAAACGGTTATACCAAACAATTATTTAGGACATATAGCAGTAAAAGGTGATTTGCAGAATTATGAATTGTGCATCGAAGGTGGTATGCGAGAAGGACGAGCAATCCCTAGATGTGTTATTCAAACAGATTGCGAAGGAAAGTCAATTTTACCAATTCTAAACATATCTGGATCCAATTTAGAAGTAAGAAAAGGACAGAAGATTACAAGAGGAGGAATATGTGAAAAATCGAAATATGGCAGAGAAGGTTCAGAACAGGAGAAGAATCGACAGGTGAACACACAAAATATAACCATCAAAGATGTCAACACTGAATTATCAGATACCGACGCGACCAAATTACTGAATACTTTAAATGAATATAAAGATGTCACTGCACGCGATATGTATGAATTAGTTGTTACTGGAAAAATTAAAATGAAGATTGATTTAACGTCTGATAAGCCGATTTATTATAAGCCATATAGATTGTCATATCATGAGAGAAAACAGGTTCAGGAGATTGTCGACGAATTGAAAGAAGCTGACATCATTGAAGATTCAACATCTCCATATGCCAGTCCCTGTCTACTTGTGAAGAAGAAGACCGGTGATGTAAGATTATGCGTAGATTATAGATCATTAAATAAATGTACTGTAAAAGACCATTATCCCTTACCTAGAATTGACGATCAGTTAGACCTTTTGCATAATAAATGATATTTTACAAGTCTAGATTTACGCAGTGGATACTACCAGGTACCAATGGAACAAGGTTCGAAAGACAAGACAGCATTCATAACACCTGATGGTACGTATCAATTCAAAAGAATGGCGTTCGGACTATGTAATGCACCGTCAGTCTTCCAAAGATTAATGAATTTAGTTTTGGGTAATTTCAAATATTCTATAGCACTTTGTTATTTAGATGACATAATAATACCTTCAGTAACTGTTGACGAAGGAATAAAGAATTTGAAAGAAGTTTTAGAAACTTTGAGGGATGCAAATTTAACTTTACGTTTAGACAAATGTCATTTCTTTAAGTCAAAAATCGATTACTTAGGTTTTGAAATAAGCGCAGGCGGAATAGCACCAGGTAGATTAAAATTAAATAGCATAGTACATTTTCCGCAACCAAAAGATGTACGATCAGTACGTAGCTTTGTCGGATTAGCTAGCTATTTTAGACGTTTTGTAAAAGATTTCGCTATTACAATTAGCCCTTTAACGAATTTATTAAAGAAAGGTTCAGAATTTCATTGGACGAAAGCTCAAGAAGATGCTTTTACCGAAATTAAACGAGAGTTAAGCAGTGAACCAATACTGGCTATTTACAATCCCCATGCTACAACCGAGTTACATACGGATGCGAGTCAAGTTGGACTTAGCGGTATTTTATATCAGGAACAGACAGATGGACGATTACATCCAATTTCGTACTATAGCAGAAAAACCACCATAGAAGAATCGCGGTATCATTCATACGAGTTAGAAGCTCTTGCTATAGTCAATTCAGTCGAAAGGTTTAGAGTGTACCTAATCGGAATTCATTTTGTAATTCGCACAGATTGCAACAGTTTAAAAATGTTACAGAATAAACGTGATTTAAGCCCGCGAATAGGTCGATGGTTCGTTAAATTGTCAGAATATAATTACACAATTGAATACCATGCTGGTTCGATTAATAGAGTTGCAGATGCACTTAGCAGATATCCTATCGAAGAAGGCAAAGAGACAGAAATTGTTGGTCTACCCATCTTGCACATAAAAGTAACTACTGATTGGATTGCAGCTTTACAGCGAAATTGTGAGGAAATTATAGCTGTTCGAGACAAACTAGAAGAAGGAGATGCAGCTACACATCAAAAATTTACTTTAATTAACGGACGAGTTTATCGATGTACCAAAGGTAAATTTAGATTATATGTACCAACCGACTTAAGATTAGAACTAATAATTGATACACATAAATCATCGACGCACATGGGAATTGAGAAGACGCTTTTGAGATTGAAAGAAAGTTACTATTTTCCGAAAATGAGGGCAGCAGTTGAGTCTTATGTTAACAGATGCATTAACTGTTTATATTATAAGACACCACGTGGGAAACAACCAGGTTATTTACATCCCTTGGATAAAGGTAGTATACCATTTGAATGTGTACACGTCGATCACTTAGGCCCGTTTATAAAGTCTATATCAGGGAGACAGTATGTCATCGTATTAGAAGATGGATATAGTAAATATGTAGTATTAAAAGCAGTTTCAAACACGCAAGCCCAACCAACTATTAAGTTTATGTACGAATTTATGTCTCACTATGGAAAACCACTTCGTGTGATTACAGATAGGGGCACAGCTTTTACCGCCCAAATATTTGAGCAGTTTTGTGATGATCATAATATTCAACACATAAAAACAGCATCAGCCACACCACGTGCAAATGGTCAAGTAGAACGCGCCAATAGTATGATTCTCTCATGTCTAGCTACTTCTACAGAAACATATGAAGGTCAAGATTGGTGTTCGACACTTTTTGATGTTCAATGGGCAATAAATAATAGTATTCACAAGTTAACCAAGAGGTCACCCGCAGGCATTATTTTTACGTATAAAGTAAGAGGAACGCGAGAAAACCCTTTAACAGCTGAAATGAACGAACTAAACAGTGCAACAATAAGTGATGAAGAAGAGAAGTCAGTGGAACAATTGTTGGAAGAAAATAGGGTGAAAATGAAGAACCGATATGACAAGCACAGAAGACCAGGTTACAACTATCTTCCCGGTGATTTAGTGTTAGTTCGCACTCAACCAGACACTACAAGTGGTACGAGTCACAAGTTAGAAGTGAAATATCGCAGACCATACGAAATAGTTAAAGTTCTTCCCGGCGACCGATATTTAGTGCAAGACATAGAAGGTGAACAGCAAAGTGGATATATAGAGCAATTGTAGCGATTGATCGCATAAAATTAATACCCAAAGTTTAATGTATTTATGTACTATTTAGAATTTTATTTTCTTTTGTATTTTGTACATGACGTGGACGTCATTTTCGTAGGTATGGCCGAATGTTATAGTTTTTTTTGTTATTTGAATTTGGCGCCAATTATTGTTTGAACATGGTATGTATTGTATGTGAATTGCCATTGCCATTCGATAGATAGCTAGAATATGTAATGTTTTAACGGTCTTTTATAGAATAGTTTTTTTAATAAACGTTAAAAGTACAGTGTCGGGTATTTTTGCAGGTTCCTTAATACACAAAATTTAACTATTTTGTTTCGTGAAGTTCTTCCTCCCAGCGCGGGAGATTTAGAAATTCAAACCCAAATGCATACTACAAAGGTATGATTTACTATAGTACTAAAGTAAGTAATTAATATAACTCCATTTAACTAAATCCATCCAACTTCTGCTACCTTACCTTTTTTCTTTAATTTGATATACCTTAAAAATTAAATAACCTATTCAATAGAATCAAGACGTTGAGTTCCTTTGTAAACTTCTATCCGCGAAAGCTTGAGCTGATATTCCTAGCTAATTTTTTATTTTCCCACAATGTGCTTTTTGGCTTGTTCGATTTTGCCTCTGCATATATTTGGACTCTTGTTTCTATAATGACTTGCTAACTTTACATAACAATATATTGTTTTTATTATTATACAAACAGCAATTCTACTGGTAGTGATACAACATTATTTCGAATTTTAATCAAAATTTACTAGTATTTATAAAACCATAATGAATGTTACTTGAAGCCATAGTGAATTTATATACTATTCTTGTTTTGTTTTCTCTATATTTTTCAAATAAGTATAATCAAATTAATTACACAAAATTTAATGGCAATATTAAACTTCATACGCATATCAGCCTCATTTTTTCAAATAGTTTGCAATGCAAAGAATGTTATTAATACAGCCTTATTTGTAATCTATATAATTACTTAATTACCTACTGTTAAGCGTAAATATGACCTTGCCAATCACCTCTCTGTGAGAAAGCTATTTAAAGCATATTTAAATTTCGATATATACATTTTCAAGAAATAATTTCAATGCTCCTAGCTGATCCATACAATTGCCCCCGGTGTTTTAAATACTAATACCCCAATAAATCACATAACAACAGAAACCGATACCGGCCGAACGCTTACTTGGCCTGATGGTGAGTAGTTTTGATAAACACTCCGCTATAGACGACGACATTAATTCTGTCGGAAGGTGTACATGCTTCTCAATTGCCAGTATTATCAATAACAGTACATATAGTCGTTGTTCCCTGTTATTAAGTTTAAGAAGATATGATTCACGATTTAGTTAGCCCTTTACCTCCTTACATATTGAACAAATTTATTTATTAAGAAATATTTGAAAATAACAATACTTACATATAGTGACATTTTTTACAATATCCTTGATCGTCAAGAAAAAATGTGTCTATTGTTATATTTAAATGTCCATTACTGTACTGTGTTAATTAATTTCAAAATGTTGTAATTTATCTGAAGTTTAGTTACACAATACATACTGTCATGTCGATGAAAACAGTTTGAAAATATAAACAAAAAACGTATTTTACAATAACTAATTTAAAATCCGTTGTTTAAAATCACAGCCAACTACTAATCGGTTGCTTCAAAATTGATGTATTCCGCTCAAAACTACTCAGCAATTACCAATCGATAGCCTCTGATGAATGCAGTCATGGAATAATTTATAATTTCATACCCTATCGAAGTTCTTAACTGTTATATACCACAATTCTAGGTTGCAAATAATTTATGTTTTGAATTAAAACTTTGCAAAGCTTCACAATTTCTTTGTTACATGCAATATATGTACATATGTGTATATTTATGCATTGTGTTGAAACCAGATTCCCTTAAAAGCAGATTTATATTTTATATATTTAAGACTGTGTTGTTTAATAAACCGTGCCTCTAAAATTAGCCATTTTTTGAGGTATATTTGATTTTTTGCAAAAACAGAAAAACTACGCTCTTACAAATCATTACATTTCCATATAAATGGACTTATCTCGCTCCTTTTTATTTTTTAATGAATCTCCATGAAAAATATCAGAAAACATTATCACTCTCTTTCACGAAAACTGAAAGCTTCATGGGTTATTAACATATAATCATGAATTGGATTATTTCAGAATTGAAAACTTTATAGCCTTACAACCAGTGAAGGAATTAATATTTACATTAATAAAAAGTTGTTAGTAAACTGAAATGGAACCTTTAATGCTATCTATCAAAAAGGCCGTCCTTTTAAGGCAATTTAAACTACGAAAATAATACATTTTATAAAATGAAAGTATGTACAGTGAAATACGTTTAACACGAAAACGCTTAAGAAGAGATATCGCTTAACACGAAGTAATAAAGCTGTCCCGAAAAAGTACTATGTATTTTCATGCATTTTTTTTTCTCTTAACACGAAACAAAAATCGCTTAACACGAAAATATATCGCTTCTCGGAATGAACAAAATACTGAAAACAACTGCCGTATCGGTGAGAATTAAAAGGGGCGTGAAAGAGTTCAAAGAATATCATTGATGTAGATTCTGACGAGTAATTAGATAATGAAATGAATAATATTGTTTCTATTCCTACAACATCCGAAATGAGGAAACAATGAAAAGTATGCGCAATTATTCAAATGCACATTCCAATGGATCATATCGGAAACTGCTTGCGTTAATTTTGAACGGAAATTTATGTTTCTATTAACTTATTGTCAGATTGCAAATAAATATCCTGAATTTTTGTCGCAGTGCCACTCTCGAAACACTTATTTAAGAAACTCTCATCTACAAAACACAGTGAGTTTTTTCTTAATTTTTTGCCGAGAGTCACTTCAAATAAGGAAAAGAAGTTCGTATTTGATTTTTTTTTTAATTTTATTTTTCAAATGTCAATTGACTTCTGTTTAACCCACGATAATAACTTTGCAAACAGTCATGGTTTTCCCGAGCGTTTGGTAAGGTTGATGAAGAAGATTAAATATTTCTATATAGAATTCCAAAATACATATATATAAATGGAAAGGCAAATTTGAATGGAATATCCATAATAACACGTGCAACATCTTGATTGGAAATATGTTTGGATAAAACCCTGCTTAAAATGAAACAACTTTTGACGTCATTAGATATTGGGGATGTCACTTTACCATTAATGTAACGCCGAAATAGAGAAAGAAGAACAAATATGTTTAAATATAGAGCATTTTTTTTTCTATTAATGGTGAAACAACGAGATAGTTTGAATTTCTCGAAAGAGAAATCTTTTCTGAAAATGTAGAAAAGCAGGGGCAGTTTTAATCCAAGCGGTAATCCATGTATCATATCCTCTACTGTCGTATTCTATTATCTTCCTCTCCATCACTAAATCCATCACAGTTTTAATATATTCAAATATTACAACAGAATGTATTATTTTATTATAACTTACAATGATGTAGTTACCAAAAAATATAATTCAGTAAAATGATTTATTCAATGTTTCAATAATCAGTATTAGTTAAAATCGCATAAATTTTACGAACTATTATAGGTATTCCTAAGAAGCATGCAGTGCTGTGAATAATCATAGGTTATTATTTATTACATATAGGTTATTAATACAGGGTGTCCCATGAATAAAAAGACAAAATAGTAATAATAATTGTGGCCTTTTTACAGTAAATATCAAACTATTTACTTATTTTTTATCTAGTGTTTAACTCTTGCGTCGTAAAAGCCATGTCATGCCATTCGTCAACGAATGAACAATCCCACAGTTTGCAACAGACTGAATAACGGTATATGTATCTATCGTACGCTCGGAGAAAAAATAGTCGGGAGGGTTAAGCACAGCAGCAATGGACCCGGATATTGCTGCCGCGCTTAGCCGTCCCGACTACTTTTTCTCCTAGCGTACGTCGCACAGCTGAATTGAAATGATACATGTCTGGATGCAGTCTTTGTTCGCTTTGTACCGCGTTCGTCCAAGCCCGGCGTAAGCCCAATTGAATTCTTTATAATTTTTTTTCTGCAGTTTGCGTACGAATAGAGACTACATATTTTTGATTTACTTTTTCTAGCATTCCAGCTTGCGATTGCTTTTACTCCGTCTTTTTATTGCTGGGACTGATTTGATTTGATTTGATTTGCACACTGGGTACGGATCAGGTTTCACGTCATCCCCTTAACACCGCGGTCTAAGGCCTATTGTATTATTCCGTACCTAGTGAATTTCTTTACAAAAACAGGTTTGTCCCCTTTACTAGGTTTAATAGCCTGTATGGTAAATCTCTTTCCGGTAGACCTGTTGGTTGGTTAGTTTTCATTCATTCATTCATTCATTACCAATTGGGTAGACACCTTGCTGTCTGGGCACTTGAGCTAGATGCTCATTGTACCAACCCCATCAGATCTCTCACTTCCACTCAAGCATCCTAGTATCCTCTATGAACCCCAGTATCCTGCTCAGTGGAAGCTTGAGAACCTTCGAGGGCTCAAGTAAGTCCTCCCCGAAATATTTCCGCCTGAGTTCCCTCAGTTCCTCGCATGAGCAGATTACATGTAACCCCGTTTCCTCCTGCACTTCGCATCTTCTACACCATGGTTCGCTTACTCGACCTGTGTTGTATAGATGCTTTCTCAGGGGGCAATGTCCGGTCACCAACCCAGTGATGACCTTAATTTCCTTTTTACTGCGTCCTAGTAGGTTATCAGAGAACTTAGCATCCCCATCCCCTATTAGCGCTTTAGTATGGAGTTGATCTGCAGTCGACCTCCATTTCTTGATCTTCTCTTTGTCTAACCAGGACCAGATCTCCCTCATAGCGGAATCCTTAGTGATACCGCATGCGGGCTCTGGTCCTATGAAGTGCTTCTCAGAGCCCTTCCTGGCTAATTCGTCAGCTATTTTATTCCCTTTAATGTCCTCATGTCCTGGCACCCAAACTAAGGAAACCTTGTTATCCTGTCCCAGATTATTAAGGGATCGTTTACATTCCCCAACTAGTTTCGACCTAGTGGTAGGGTTCGCAATTGCTCTGATAGCAGCCTGGCTATCAGTCATTATGTTTATTTTCCTATTCTTGCAACCTCCCTCTGCAATAATTCCCGCACAGGTTGCAAGAGCAAAAACCTCTACCTGGAAAACTGTAGTGAGCTTACCCAGGCTTAGCGATATCCTCTGTTCTGGGTTAGGACCGCAAATGCCGGCTCCTGTACCCCTGCTGGATTTAGATCCGTCCGTGAACCAGTCGTCAGGAGCAGTGAAGTCCCTCCGTACCTGGTCTCTCTTCGGTATAGATTTTTCCACCTTTTCAGTGAAGATAATTTTAGGTCCCATACTGTCCGTCAGCATTCGTAGCAAAGGCTCGTCCAGTATCGTTCCCGTAGTGTCTGTGTGCCCTCTAGCCCTAGTGCTAGGGTGCCACAAATTGTTTGTCTTCAGTCTAAGAATCGCCGCCATAGCCTTGGTTGTACCAATGCAGCGCATTCAAATACAATGTGGTAGGCTGTTTCCTCCTCCTCATTGCATAATCTGCAGATAGGTTCATCTTTAAAGATTCCGATTCTATGCAGATATTCCCTTAGACAGCCGTGTCCTGTTAACAAGCTCGTCACTGTTCTAAGCTGTACTCGGTTAAGAGCCAGCACATCCGCTGCTAACTGCTGGGATGGCTGCCTCATCATCCGTTTGCTGTGTAACTGCCTTTCAACGTTGTTCCAGTGTACCTGGTGTGCTTTTGTAATCCACTCAGTTACTGCACCACGTATTGCAGTCTTAGGTATCGCCAGACCCGGTTCCGGTCCAGTGAATTGAGTTGCAGAGCCTCTTCTTGCAAGCTTGTTTGCGACTTCATTGCCTGGTATGCCCTTATGCCCCGGCACCAACACCAAAGTAACTTTGTTGTGTTTTGCCAGAGTTTTTAGGTTTTTCAGGCAGTCCCAAGCTAGCTTTGAGGTTATCTGATAGGCTGCTAGAGTTTTTAGGGCCGCCTGGCTGTCCGATAGGATGTGTATCAGCTGACCCTTTGGCTCTCTATCCAATACCCTGCGGGCACATATCTCTATTGCTAGTATTTCCGTTTGTTGCACGGTGGTATATTGCCCTAGTATCACGTATTCTTCATGATTTAGGGTTTCCCCATATATACCTGCCCCAGAACCTGTCGTTCTCTTTGACCCGTCTGCGTACCAGATCTGGGTTCGGATTCCAGGTTTCTGTTTTTCACTCCACTCCTCCCAATCTAGGACAACCTTGAATGGTTTATCAAAGGAGAGTTTGGGAATCATTGCATCACAGCCCATTTCAAAAATAGGGTTTGTTATCTCAGTGGTTATTCTTAGATAACAAACCCTATTTTTGAATTGCTGGGACACTCTGTATATTATATTGTCTTCCTTCTATAGCAAAAGTAAACTTAAAAGGAAATGGATAGGTAGGTGTAGATTTGTTTCTAAGAATTATTGTATACAAGTGGGCATGTAAACTGTAATAACAACTATACAGAACACTGTCTTGCCAAATTACTTGGAGTAGCTTGTGAAAAAGTATAGGTTAGTAGCTGTTTGCTTCACAGTATGCAGTTTGAATTTTGAGATACAGAACGAAACATGTCTGTTTCATTTTGTACTATAACAACATGATTTTTAAGTTGTCTATAATACCGCGTGAAAAAGAATAGTCAGTTCTTGAGAGGCAACGTATAATCCACTTAAGAGATTGTGGAGTGACACAATTGGAATTGACCGCAGACTAAATCGGTCGCTAAATGTCGTTGCTACATTTCTACAAAAGGGTGTTGAAAACTATACGAAAAATCGTCGGTCAGGAAGACCATCCAGATTACGTTTCGTTACCATAGCCGTAGATGAAGACATCATATTCCAACAAGATAACGCACCCATACATACGGCAGCTTCAACAAAAACATTTTTTGAAGATCATGGGAATAAACTTTTGCAATGGCTGGCATTAAGCCCTGATTTGACACGCTACCAGAAATTTAAACCAACGTAGAATTAAAACGCAAATGGTCGGAGCAATGTTCTGAAGAATACCTTCCCAAGCACCGTTGCGAGTTGCAAAATCTCTTATACTTAATTCTTGAATAACGATCATTTTGAAGAAGACCACTGCCACTTACACCGGAAAACATTACGCCCAGATCTCAGATTCAAAGGAACTCCAATTCGCAACACCTATTCAAGGCAATGTTACCGACACGTAAAGCTGAGGAATTGGACGAATTGGCTGCGCAACTGAAAGAATTAGGTGTCCAACAGACGCAGCCTCGTCATGCTTTGGGAGCTGGTGGTATTATAATATGGGCGACATTTAAGAAACGTGTCAAAAGTGAGCTTTTGTGGATGTGCGAATGAATGTCTAAAAATATCAAGACATTTTAAAGGCCACCTTTAAAATCTTCCACCTTTTATCAACATAGCCGCAGACAATGACATCATATTTATTATATTTATAACAAAAACATTTTTTGCCCTGATCAAGAATCGATAGTATACGAATCGAAATGAAATACGACCACACGCTGCCATTCATTCAAACCAAAGCAGACTTAAGATGCAGTTATTATATTATTATTATTATTACTTAAGATGCCAAATGTAGAAGCTTGAGAAAACCTTGAAGATGTCGTGTTGAGTGAATTAGTCTCTACGCGGCTAGTGGAAGTTATTAAGAATAACGGTAAAAGTACCTCTTCCTAAATGACCAAAGAAAAACAAAATATAAGCTATATTTATTCACAGCTATATCTTTTTCTTTTAAAAAATTGCTTTTTTATTTATTATATTCAAAAGTTAATAAAGCGTTTTTAAAATATATTTTCTGTAAGAAATTATTATCTCTATATTTCGTTAATATTGAGTACTATTTACATTTATAATAGAATAACAAATAACATAATTATTTATAGCACTGTATGTGTCCTCTACAAAATTATATCCGGTAAAATAATTGCGATTGACTAGAATGCCAGTATAGTAGATTTAATATACCTACATATGTATGAACGTACCTATATGTACATATATATAAATTTATATTTATTTTCTATAAAATTGTTATTATAAGAATTAATCACGCAACGGGAAATTATAGACATATTGCTCAAAAATGATTACTGATACTAAAGCGCCTTTCCAAAAATGTGATGAAATCGGTCTTTTCACCGATCTAGTAAACCCCTTATTTTCGATGACGTACGTCTTCAGTATGATGAAATCGCAATATTTTCGTTTAAACCATGGTCAGTGACCACACTCGTGGAGGGGAAAGTTTAACAAGGTCTACACGTGACCGGTGCATTAAATATATACATCAGGTTTGCTTGTGAACCATTGATTAGTGTAAATTCATTTGTGATTCACTTGTTATTTTTCGATAAGAAACCGCCAGAAGTCACTCGCTTACACATTCATTGAAAGAATCATGCCGTCAAACAACAGCGAACTATTGCATACGGAAACATGCGGTACCATAAGCGAAGATCCGATCTCTAGTGATGCAGGGATGTCCAGTGAAGAAGACGAGAGAATTGTTAAAAATGAAAAATTAAAAGAAGTGCCCGGTAAGAAGATCGCTACATATGAAAGTCTCCCAAAACGAGAATATCATGACAAATTTTTGCGAGAATGTGTGGACATGATAATAAAAGACGCAATCTTTCAAGGCACATCCAGAGATAATAAAGTGCTGGAATGGCATGATCCTGTAGAAATGGTTAAAATATTTGACTTTGCTCTGAGAGATAAACCGTCATCCCATGATGACTTAAAAAAAATTGTAAAAGACACCATTCGTTATTCCGTAAAAACTGGACATCCATACTTTATAAACCAATTATTTTGTTCTGTGGATCCATATGGATTGGTTGGACAATGGTTAACAGACGCATTGAATCCAAGCGTCTATACTTACGAAGTTTCTCCTCTATTTTCCGTAATGGAAGAATTCGTTTTACGAGAAATGAGGCTCCTTGTTGGGTTCCCGGATGGGAAAGGAGATGGCATATTTGTTCCAGGGGGCTCGCTTGCTAACGGATATGCTATACATTGCGCAAGACATAAATTGAATCCTAATGTAAAGGTAAGTTTAAAATTTTAAACTTTTTAACATCAACTGTCGACTCTAAAGTAAAGACCTGTTAGAATTAGTATAAACGTTTTTTCGCAACGGTTTCATTATATGCAAGTATATAGGCATACAAACTGTGTATAAATTTTATTCCTCATTCAACTCTCCCGAATTAGTGCAAAAAGTATTAAGTATACTTCCACAATAAATTTATGTTGATTCAGTTTATAAATTTATTATATACATTTTCAAATTATGTGCAACTATATTACATAAAAAGCAACGAAAAATGAAATGTTGCGTGTATAATATATACAATAATAATGATGTATTTCTCAATTTGCAACCAGTCCATATCAGTTTCGCAAATGTCAGTGCCGAAATGAATCCATTTAAGTATATATGTATGTATCACATATGTGGGTCGTATAACATTTTCAAGTTAACAAAGATACTTTGCAATTTAACATTGTTAATATATATTCCTATCATAAATAAGCATATTTAATAATGATTAACGTTTTAACAGATCTATCTAGAAAGTACATATTTAACATCTTGCCATGTTAGAACAAATTTAAAGTATTTTTTCATGAATATTAGGAAGAATTACATTTAAACTAAATAATAGTTATTCATTTAATTGTTTTCGAGTTTCATTATTTTTTGTAAGGTAGATTTACAAAATTAAACAAGTAATCATTTTGCTTTGCTTTTTCGTAATGTTTACTCTCAAAAATTATATAACCTAAGTTGGATTATTAGATAAAATTCTTTCAACATTTCTCTTTTGCCATTTAAATTTGATTATGAATTTGCATAATTATCGTTCATATTTTGCAAAATTTATTATACCCATCCCACAGAAAATATTCCTCTTGTTCTTGGAACTTTGATCATTTTTATAACTGCTTTATGGAATAATTTTTCAACGTATTGTACACAAAAATAACAACAATACTTTCCGTGTTACATGTTCTTATAGTCATTGGGAACTATGTATATTATCTTGAAATGTGAGAGTAAAATTGTTTGTTATTATAAAACGATTATTCAATTTCTACAATTTTCAACAAAAAAGTTTGGTTGTAGACATTCCTAAAAATTAATTTATTATACGTAGCGAGGAAATTGTTCATTTAAAATTGTATTTATTTTATTGCTCTTGAACTTGACCTTTCTAATTTATCTAATCTATCATTTCCCTGTTTTACAAATCTATCATTTGCATGCAGACGTCACACATGTAGATACAAATTAACGGTAAAGCAAATAAAACAATCTTAAGTAAGATAATTAATTACTCAATATTCATTGATTAATTAATTTGAATTAAGCTATTGTCTTCATTTGCCAGTAATCTTGTTATGTAGATATACAAATTTACGTCACAAAATACAACTAAGATGACTAATTAACTAATTTGTATTGCATATAGCTATCAGCTAATTTAAAAATTCTTCTTGTTTAGTAGATGTATGTATAAATGCATACACGAATTCACGTCACAAAACACGTTTCATTTAAACGTTAATTGAAGCAATTCATAGAATTACATATGTATCTCCGTTCGGATGCATTAACTGGAAAATCCTTCCTGAAATGATTTCATGGTCACACATGTAGGCACATATACATACATATAATAGATAACTTTAGGGAATACCGTAGTATATCGTTTTCAAAATTTAATTCTTTTAATTGGTCCGAGATATACAGAAAATGTTTACTTTTTGTCTTTAACTTGTTTAAACAAAGAGTTAACAGTCCTGGCATAAATTTTCATCAGTAAAAAAAAGTTATCACAATTTATTTTCATCGTCAAATGATCCTAAGTACAAATTGGGTCTCATTGAGTTGAGTTTCTATCTTTATAAAACGGACAAAATATTAAGTTTAGGTAATAAATTTTTTCTAATAAAGATAGTTTGAATAACTTTAACAAAAAAAGACAACTTGACAATTTTATACGTGAAGTCAATATTCTCTATTTGTTAGAAAGTCATCACGTCAAAACAAGCCACTGTACTTTCCATTTTTTTTACATTACTACTGAATAAGCTATTTGATCTAAACTTCAACTAAGAAATCGTAATCATTGATTAAAATATTTGTCGTTGCCGAGAAGATACTTTTTACTACAGTTTAATTTCAAAAAAAAATAAAAATAATTTATTATTATGTAGTAAACGAAAAAGTCATGCTGGAAAATACGATTTTTTAGTACATATATGTATACTAGTACAGTTTCAGCTAAACCTATTCTTTTAAAATTACCAATAACCGACAAGACCTAACTGAAAAGAAACTATTTTGGCAACCCTATTACGATAAACAGATCAATTGATTTCGATAAAAATAAAGAGCTTTTGTTAACAAATTATGACCGTTTTGATGACGCCAAGTGAAGTCTAACAAATGTATTGTTTGAAATATGGGCTAACGTACAGTATAAATTCAGTGAATATCCAATACAAAGACCAAAAACGAAATCAAAATAATTTACAAGCCGGCATTTAGTTACTGCAATAATAGGAAACAAATCTTCATTAATCTACTAAATTTCTTATGATTACTGAGGAATCCAGAATTCGAAAGTTTATGAACAGAACACAGAAACATGACCGCATCTATGGAGATTAAATAATATCAGAGGGAATATTGTATTTTTTGGAATCACAGTAATTGAATAATGATTACTATAAGCTGTCTCATTATTTTTACCAGTCAATTTTTGAAACTTTTTATTAAAAAATTCAAATAAAAATAGTATTTGTAGCAAAATACACACAACATTTCATTATTTTCCAAGTATGAAAAAGATATCATCTTTACAAAAGGAAAAGTAAGAAAAATAACTGAAATATACATTTTCATTACATATGAACAAGAAATACATACATATTTATATGTATACCTATATCTGATTATTGTTCCCAAAATCGTGTTATTTATTATGTTATTACATATACATCATCAGTAGTCTTATGAAATAATTCGTTAAATGTTTAATAAACAATTAAAGAAATGTTTGTTCGTACTATATGAATGTTTATATACGAAATGCATAGAATTAGACTTTAGCAAAAAAGTTGCAGTTCTTCAGCTGAAAAGCAATTCTGCGAAAACATAGAGTGCTGTAACTATTTGGTATTCTCCTATAAATTTAGATAGTCTTCAAATAGTAATGAAATAGGTACATATATTTTTAGATAATAACTTCTTACAGCAAATATACATACTTTAAAAACACTTTATTAACTTTTGAATACAAGAGATTAAAAAGTACATTTTTAAACAAAAAATATAGTTGTGAATAAATATAGGTTATAATTGTTTTTCTTTGGTCACCGTTATTTTTAATAACTTCCAGTAGTCTGCGTGGTACTCTTTCGCTTAACCTATTCAACGCAGCATCTTCAACGTTTTCCCAAGCTTCTACAATTTCCCGTTTTAATTCTGCTTTGGTTTGAATTTCCGGTAGCGTGCGGTCGTACACATTTCAAAATGTATCGGCCACATATTTTCGATGGGATCCAAATCAGGGCTTAATGCCAGCCATTGCAAATGTTTAATCACATGATCTTCAAAAAATGTTTTTGTTGAAACTGAAGTTTGTATGGGTGGGTTATCTTGTTGAAGTATGATGTCTTCATCTATGGCTGTAGCGATAAAAGAAAGAAAATGTTCCTCTAAAATATCTTGAAATTTTTGGGCATTCATTCGCAAATCCGCAAAAACTTCATAAATTGGTCAATAATATTGATATTTAATTTAATATTTTTATAGTATCCATTGTTCTCTAAGCAATCTCTAATCTACGTGTCAAAATTGTTGTCCGCGAAAATGTTCCCAAATAAAATTAACATGATTTGCTAGGTTTTCAATATTTCGTGTTCAATTATTATCATTCCCGATTCTCTCCCAGTTGCCGACCATTGCTGTCCACATCTCTTGAACCTGGGTTAGGTCTGGCGATTTGCCTGGCCGATCCAAATCTCAAATGTAACTCTTACCATAATACGACCACCTCCCAAATCACGACAAGATAAAGCTTTTCTCTCCTTCCTTAAATCGTACCAGTGGTAATTGAATCCATCAGGCCCACATATATTAAATTTCTTTTCATTGCCGAAAACTACGTGGTCAAATAATTCTCCGCAATGAACATTCTTTTTTGCAAAACTAAGCCTATCTTTTAATCGTTAATGTGACGCTCTTGTAGTGGTGGTTTCTTTTTTTGGATTATGACGTATTTGTGGCGACCTCCTCCTGTAATCCATTTTCTTACAACACTACCAATACATGTTCTATTTATTCTTCTAACAATTTGCGAAGAAGAAGCTCCTGTTGATAAAATTTCTCGCAAAACTGCCAGCTTGGTTTTATCGGAGGATATGGATGGTCCTCGTTTTTTGGCGTACTTCTCAACACTCCCTCGTAAAAACATTCCCACGCCATTTTGCGAACGATTTAGTCTACGGCCAATTTTAATTTGTGTCGTGCCACAATCTCTTAAGTCGATTATACTGGTAGAAGGTGTTCCTCTAAAATATCTTGGTATTTTTGGGCATTTATTTTCGGACATCCACAAAAGCTATCTCGCATTTGGCACCTTTGTTAAATGCCACCGATACTATAATACTATCGCCTCCCAAAGCACGACGATTTTATCAGGGAATCTGACTGGTGTTCCGCATTGGCAATTTCTCGTACTTTGTACTTTTCAGCACCTGTTCGTAGAAACGTATCCAAGACATTTTTCGAAACTGTTTAGTCTGCGGCCAATTTCATTTTATGTCATTCCACGATCCTCTTAAATCGATTATACACTGCCTCTCAAAAACTAACAATTCTTTTCGATGAGACCTAATAGACAACTTGAAAATTATTTTGTTATAGTACAAATGAAACAGACTGATCAAAACCAATGTTTCGTTGTATATCTCTGAATTCAAGCTGGATTCAAGGAGGCAAACAACGAATAACCTATACTTTATCACAATCTATTCCAAGAAATTTGGCGGAATAGTGTTCTGTGTATGTATTTGTTATTGCATTTCACATGTCCACCAACATGCAGATAATTCTTAGAAACGAATGTCCATACATATTTCTCTTTAAGTTTATTTTTTCTATAAAAGGAAGACAATGTACCTAGTAGCATATGATTACTCAATGTTGTGGACTATCTTTTACGGGTACTTTGATCTTTTTTTACAGCGAATAATATGTATGAAAAACTTCTCGATGATAGATTAACGCTATACAAATGAAAATTATTTCTTTTTTTGAAATATTTTTGAAATATTTTGTATTGAATTGAGGAACAATTAACAACAACAATTTAATACTATTTTTTTCATTGATATTATGGCTTTGAAATATCCTCACTTGAGCAAATATAACTAATCATCATTAATATACATATATTGATGATCATTTATGTACATATATACTTATTTAAATATCTGGTTTTAGGAAAACGGCATACACAGTTTACCACGACTTGTCATGTACACTTCTGAGGATGCTCATTATTCTGTGAAGAAATTAGCGTCTTTTATGGGGCTAGGAACTAATAATGTCTACCTTATAAAAACAGATGAACGAGGACGGGTTATAGTACAACATTTGAAGGAGGAAATAGAAAGAACTTTAAGCGAAGGCGCACTTCCTTTCTTGGTTACCGCCACTGCAGGAACAACAGTATTGGGTGCGGTGGATCCAATAGAAGAAATTGCAGATATTTGCGAAAAATACAAAATATGGATGCATGTCGATGCTGCATGGGGTGGTGGTGTTCTTATGTCTGAGAAGTACCGTCATATATTGAAAGGAATACACAGGTAATGTAAACTATTGTGTAATGTAATTAATAACTATAGATACTTTAAATAACTTATATTTGGTTTAAATAAAGCGCGTATTTGACATCAGAGTCCGCAATTACAAGCCACATTAGTGTTATTTCAACTCCATAAGGTTTAAATAACTTGTATCTTCATTTTTTTCCCAAAATATCGCAAACTGTACTTAACATTGCACATCGAAAACTTACCAATTGGGTAACAATATAGGTATTAATATTAACATTATAATGATAGAAATTGATATTGTCGAAAATATAGTTTATTCAGAAACACATGCATGTGATTGAGAGAAAAGAATAAACTGAGAAGACATTGACTTCGTCAATAAACATATACCTAATTATATATATAATATTAGCTACATATTTAATACCGACTTATTTTATTTTTTTAACATCGACTATATGGGTTAACATATTATATACCAGCATTGAAATAAATTTCATTTGCAATTTAAACCTGCTTTAAACTAGGACTGGGCCTGTTAACTTCATGCCTCGAAGAACTTTCAGGTTAAAAAAAATATTTTTTTAAGTGACAACATTGAACTATATGTTGTTATATGTAAACTGTCCAATCTCTATTTACCATAAGGTACGTGAGTTTTATATAAGTGTTGTATATTTAATTTTGCTTAATTTATAATCTTATGTTGCTGATACTTTTTTCCACATCTAGGTCAATTATAACACTTTTAATTCGATTAAAGATCAATTTATTCCAGAACCTTTACAATTTATTAGGTTTTCGTTACACTTCTTCACTGGAATGAAATTGACATTTAATTCGTGTCAATTAATAAACAACTACCGATGCCTATCAACAAAATTATCTACAGACAAAGAAATTCAGTGATATATAGGATTATATTTACAATATTGTGGACAATTTAAGATATTTTTGTAAAATGTAACTTCATAATCAAAATATCCTTATACTACCGTATTTTTTGCCAAACTCTAACAATTCTGTTGAAGGACTAATGAAAAACATGCCAAAAAATCTAGTCAAGAGCTTAATTTGATAAAATTCGGGCATGATTAGGTGATTAAATTATCATAAATATGTAATAAGTACTTAAATTTGCAATATCTGTTCTAAAATTGACCGCAATATTTTCATTTTTAATGTACCGTATTTATTCTAATAGGCACCGCGGCGTTTAATTGTTTAGGGTACTTTCCTATGCAGCGTAAAAGAGGCACCGCGTTTATTAGAGTGCTGCGTTTATTTCGAATCAATCAAAATCCTCATCTTTATTCTTACGTCGGTAAATAACACCTGATTCTAGTTACCTAGATAAATTTGAATAGGTACCTATTAATAAAAATTTTTGTACATATCTTTATTGGAAAGTAACTCATGCGAAGTTGAAGTATAAAGTATAAACTGAAAATTAAAAAAATCCATAAAAAACATGGCAACGAAAAAAAGAATTTAATACCATGTTTTTAGAGATCCTCCTCAGAGCTTTCAATCTGAATGCAGTTGACGGGGATTTCCCTATCTACCTAGCGATGACCGTGCGCACATTGAATAAAGGGCGTTTATTAGAGGGCGGCGTTTATTTCATTCGGCAGTATTTTCTTGCGGCGTTTATTAGAATGCGGCGCTTATTGGACGAGCGGCGCGAATTAGAATAAATACGGTATATCATTTCATATATTAATCTCGTAAGATAGGTACACTCTCTTTCTAAAGTAATGTCTCCCCCAACCAACGGGTTCATATCAATAACGTCTTCCAATGGACGTACTCTAGCCGTCGAGCGACCTCGGTTACCCAGCTTTGCTATAACCGAGGTGCATATGCTTTGTATTTATCACTGTTGAGTCTAACGGGAAATATTTACAGCAATGAATCCAATGTCTGCCATATCTGAATAGTCGTCATAAATTACATACATAAGAATCGGAAGAATCATCATTATTATTTATTGGTATTTGTTTCTTTTGCTTATTTCTGCTATTTTGGGAACCTTTTACCTTTTTTGCTAGTTTAACTATCGTTTGTTGTTTTTTCCCTCCATTCCCTTCCATCTCTTTTTGCTAAACTTTTCTCCAATTCTTCTCTTTGCGATGTACTTGTGATAATGCAAGTAGCTCTTTGCCTGAATTTTCTTATCGTATTTGACCCAACTATTTGTTGACAAAGAGGAAGTGGTTTAATGTCAGCAGCTGTGGTAAATTGAAGAGCTTTTTCATTGTAAATTTTATTGGATATAGGCAAAGTGGCAGTGCGATGGATGTAATGTCTATCAAAAAGTAAAACTATTGGTTCTTCCTTGGAGAGTTTAATGAATTTGGCAAAATGCTGCAACCATTGAGTAAATAAATGAGTCTGGATCCATCCTAACAGGTGGCATCAAGCTATTGACGCTAGTTGTGCCCCATCCAACAACTCCGTTTTATGTTTTTGCGTGGAAATACAAATATTGGGGAAACACACTGCCGATAGCATTCAAGGTGACCTTCGTTCTGCACATGTAATAGCATCCACTTGTTTTGCTTTTGAAAATGATTAGTTTTGAATGTTTTCCTTGATCAGACATTATTCTAGTTACAGCGACATTATAAATCCTTAGACTTACAGTCATCGTAAAATGCGGTAACATTATGTAGAGTAAATCCTTTTACTTTTGTTTTCAAATTTCCTTGCGGTCTAGACGAAAAAATGATTGTGACTTTTCGAAATGTTTCTCATCACTTTCTACCAGCTAGTTCTGGTTTACGTGAAAATGCATTACGCAATCTATTTTTTGAAGTTGAAATGCAAGCATTCGTATATCTCTTCCGCGTATCCCATAGTAGCGCCTGTCCATTTCCAAGCTATATAAAGCCAAACCATCTTCAAATTCTTTTGGTAGAAAAGATTTTCTAGCAATAGGGTTCACAGATGCATCTTTCTTAAAATAGTTTTCTGTTGTTGTTTTTTAGAATATCTAAGCTACTTTCAGATACATCATTTCTTCATTCTTCAACGGCTAATTTCATTTGTTTTGGATCCCACTGCTTATGTTTTATATCTCGTATTGGCATTGTCTAAATTAGGAATTTACTACTAATTGATGTTAGGTCGTTCTGTAAAACTGTATCCAAAAAATTGTACTTAACTTAATACTTGAGGATTAAACTTACCTCGTGTGTAATTATAACGGTAAAAATACAAAACTACACAAAACTGAAATAGGTGACTTTGTGTACATGAATCTCATCATTGTTCAGTTTATAATGTGCAAATTTACAACGACTGATATTGATATATGTATGTATATCTCGACAACATAACTCTTCTTCTAATATGTTTAACACTTCGAATCAAGCCTTCTTTCTTCCTAGCTGCACGAAATTTCGTCGTACGCATTAGTTTCTATTTAAGCGAAAATATTGGTTTTTAGTTTCATCTAACGATGAACGGCTCCAAAAATTGCTCTCTTCTTTTTCTTTCGGCAAATTGCATTATTTTTCGTATTTGTGATGTGAAATCGCTTCATTAAGTGAAATAGTTTTCCACGTTCTGCCCAACATATTTATATATTCTATTTGGGAATGCTTTTCTAAATAGTGTGTGCGTAATTATTGTACGTAACGCCATGCGATACTTCCAGTTTGGATAATTGGCATTTTGAGAATTTCATAGGCATTAATCTTTTGTTGTGAAGATGCCACAATCCACAATTTATAATAAAATGTTTCCGAAAAAAAGTGTCGCATTAGCAATATATGCGGAAGCATTCTGCTGTGAAAATATCCCTGTGTTAGTTTATCGTCATGTACACTCCTGGAAAGTAAAGATTGGACACTTTCAATACGTTATTATATGGAAACTGTCCAATCTTTACTTTTCATGAGTGTACATCGTTGCTCAATCAATGGTTGTAAAATATCTGCACAATATCTCTCAGCAATTCAGTGTGTTCTAGTTGAAAATGGGTCCTATAACTCTTAATGCTTATTAATGTCACCGGAATTGATGTTTCCAGATAAGTGAAATCATCCTTCATCGGTATAGAAAGTGCATATTAATACATCGTTATTTAAATGTTTATTAAATCATCTACAATAGATTAACAAAGAATAACGGAAATCTTATATGGATGCATGTAATTTCTTCTTCGATACTTTTGAACAACTTATTACAGATAAATCTGGAAAGTTTGAATGTAGTAAATATTTTCTTTACATACATATTGTTAAAATTACCTGTTTGTGCTGATAATTTTGGTAATGATGTTGTTGGAGTCTGGATAAGACGTCTATGGATGTCATCAGCGACTGGTTGAGTTTAGACTTTTTCTTGTGCTTCTTTTCAAATCGCTTTACAATAGAATGTTTACGGTGGCCAAAGCTTTCGTAATCAATATTTACTTCGGGATATTCTACAGAAAATTCATCGAAACAAGACTATAGAAAGTAAACACATTCCATCTGCGTTTCAGATCCCACTACAAAAAAGTGCCGTGAATACGAAAGTACTTTGCTCTTGTGAAAATACTGTTGCTGCCCTTGAAATTTTAAAATGAGTTACATGTACAAGGGCAAATTGTGGATAGGGTTACTTACAAATAATTTTACCAGACCTTTCATTGAGGTCTAAACAGAACTATTCGAAAATATATAAAGAAACGAAATAATTTTAAACCAAAAAATACAAACACACAAATATGAAATGTTGATAGTGACGCTATCTGTCAAATTTAGTGAACAATTTAGTGTCTCAAATTGTAGAGTGCTAAATTTCCTAAGAGCGCGTATGACGTTATGTACAAACATTTACATACGTACACTCTGTACCTGTGTTTGTACCTCTGTTTGTCTATTTTACATACACTTAGCCATAAAAGTCTAGATGCGGATAACAAATGTCGACAAACAGACAAAGTAAACTAAAAATTGCCTTATTTTTGTGGTAAACGTGTTTAGTTAACTATATTTCAATATTACACAATAAAAAGTGCATTATGTGCGCAAAACAAAATAAAAGTCAATATTATATTAAAACCGCTTACAACAAAGGTCTACACACGGCTCTTACATTTATCAATGTTAATACTGAGCTGGTCCTCCTTTTGCGTCTATGACCCCAGATAATCACGCGGGCATGAAGTTTACAAGTTTTTCTATTACATCTCGCAAAATCAGTTGCCGTTTTTCAGCCACTCCAGTGGCCCCAGTCCACTCCAATCCCCAAATCTTAACCCAATTGAACATCTATGGGATGAATTGAAGAAGAGACTGTCCAAACGTTCGATTCGTAACAGTATGGATTTAAAACAACGTTGGCTGAAGAATGGTAACATATGTTGCGAGATGTAATAGAAAAACTTGTAAACTTCATGCCGGCGCGATTATCTGCGGTAATAGACGCAAAAGGAAAACCAACTCAGTATTAACATTAATAAACGTAGGTACGAGCCGTATGTAGACTTTTTCAGCAATTTTTAGTTTACTTTGTCTGTCGATATTTGTCAGTCGTATGTAGACTTTTGTGGCTAAATGTAGTTCGTTCTTCATTTTAATTTTTCTGCAGTAAAAGTCAAACAATGGAAATAAACGAAGAATTATTTTTCGCATAAATACCTACTTTTTATATGAAAATAATCGAAACATAAACCAATAAATACTACTTTGGTAGAATTTAAAACAAAATTATTATTGGTACGAGTCTCGAGGTTACACAGTTGAATCTTAATTTACGCGTTACGACGAGTAATATATTAAGACTAAATTAATATATCAATTACAGAGTATACATATTTACTATAAAAAATATTGATGCAGTCCCTTTATCACCTATTCGGATGTGTACGGAGCTCGCGTTGACTTAAAACTTTGATTGTTCTATTAGACAATCTAACAGTATAATATGTATAAATAACAAGATCACGTATGCGAAAATCGCTGTTTATTTCACTAGCAAGTGACAACCAAATTTCTACGTTAAGATGACATAAAAACATAATTACCGAAACGACTTGAAGTTGGAAATTAAAATTGTAAGAAGTAACTGCATTCACCTAATCCACTTTTTTACTATAATTTGTTAATATTTTTATTTCTTAGTACGACATTTCTGTCCGTAAATAATCATAAATCGACCGCAAAATAAATATCTCTCTAGTACGAATCTGAGCGTTTAGGACATCGTTTACCTAATATCAATACGTGAAAGTAAGGCTTAAAATTTAACGATAAGATAAAGTATTACTCTCGTTATTAAAAAACTCGTAGGTAATGTAGAATCATCACTACATATTTGTAGTAGGTATATTTTATTTAACATTAAATCGCGTGTCTTCATTAATTAGTCTAATTTGGAGCATATACACCAACGAAATCGCCGTACAAATTAAACTTATTGTTAGCCAATTCTCCTTAATATCCTCTCCTTAATTACCGACATTCAATACGTATTTTACTGTTACCAGCATATCTAGAAATCTAAACAAAGAGATCTAATAAACACAACCTTCAGCCATAGCGTATAGCGAATATTCACTAGCGGAAGGTTGCATACAATAAAATAGAATTTCAACATAATTCAAGGTGTTCATTTGTAAAAGGTGATTGTCTAAAGCCTTGCTCTCTTAATAAGAAAAAAACAGAAAACGACAAAAACTTTTTGTGCGTAGGAAACGTTTCCGCTTTGCTTATTAATACATTTTCTAAGATCCAGTCAAGTGTTTATAGGTCAGTTTTGGTTTCGCAAATTGAACTTTCTGTCATTAACAACACTAGCCGTTAGCGGTTTTCTTTCGTCTCTCGATTAACAATCCTGATTCAATAAAAATCAACAATTTTTCAAAAATATTAGCTGTTTGTTGATTATAAAGTATTCGTGATTGCTAATGATGTTAAGTGTGTTGTATAAAAAGTCGCTTAGATATTGATCTGATAACACTTTCTAATAATATTGTTACTATTATATGCATATGTTAATTAACATCTTTGTAAAACGTAGCAGTGATCAATCATGATTTGTTACTTCCTAATTAAACAAATAATGTACATACCTATGTATATTAATCCCATTTCTTATTACTTTTGAATATTAACACAGTTCTAAATTAAATCTTTCGTTTTTTTACAGAGCCGATTCAGTGATATGGAATCCTCATAAATTGTTAACAGTTCCACAACAATGTTCAACACTTCTCCTAAGACACGAAGGGTTACTGACTGCAGCTAATTCGTCTAACGCAGCATATTTATTCCAGAAAGACAAATTTTACGATACCAAGTACGATACCGGTGATAAGCATATACAATGTGGTCGCAGAGCAGACGTTATAAAATTCTGGTTTATGTGGAAGGCCAAGGGCAAAGAGGGTTTCCAAAAACATATCGATAAAGGTTTTGATAACGCAAGCTTTTTTGTTGAAAATATCAAAGATCGAGATGATTTCAAAGTGATTATAGAAGAACCGCAACTTACAAACGTATGTTTCTGGTATATACCTCCTAGTCTTCAAGGCTGCGAAGATGATCCAGATTATGAGCATAGATTGCATAAAGTAGCTCCCAAAATAAAAGAAAGAATGATGAAAGAAGGGTCCATGATGGTCTCATACCAGAGTCAGCGAGGGTTACCAAACTTTTTCCGATGTGTTTTCCCGAGCTCTGCTCTTAACCGTACAGATATGCTTTATTTCATTGAGACAATTGAACGTTTGGGAAGAGATTTGTAATATTATAACAACAAAATTAATTTATATAGCTATATCTACTTATGTATGTATATCATTAATGCGTATTCGTTACGAAAATTAGATGTGTGGTAGTGCTTATTAAACTATATGACACTCTTGTAATTACAATTTCTTTCCTTGTTCTTCTACCATAGCAAAACTATCCTATTTCCTCATTTTTTAATTTAGAAATGCGGTAAAATTAATCACTTTGTAAATATTGTAAGGAAAAATAGAGTTTACGAAACAAAAGAATAGGTGGAATAATCACTATGAAAATTTAACAAACCGTATCCGATTAAGGAAAACTTTCAAATACGGGAGACGACATTTCAGTAATAAGAGGATGTGATATAGAATGCTCGCATGAAAATAAGACAGTGAAGACAGAAACTATACATATATGGAAAGGTTAACAATGAACCGATTATAGGTCTAAATGTTATAGATAAATTAGGTTTAATAAAAAGAATCCAGTGTCAGAAAAGAAATGTTTAAAGATATTAGAAGAATACCATGATGTGTTCCACAAGTCCTGAGTAAATCCGCCAAGGATGAGTTGAAAAATTTGTTTCAGAAAGAAGTATTGGTGAAACTAGATGAGCCAACCGGTGGGTCCGCCTTATTGTTTTGGTCAGGAAACCAAATGGTTCCATAAGGATTTGTGTGGGTCGAAGACCACTTAACGAAGCCATCATGTGAGAACACTACGAAATACCAGAAAGTATTTTAAGTGAAATAACAGGTGCTCATTGTTCTTCTGCTCTAGATGGCTGCATTAGTGCAGGTGCCACTAACGACAGTTCCAAGCTGTGTGCAATTGCTACTCCAGTGGGCCAATTCTGGTACACCAGGTTACCCCATACGGAATATCAAGTAGTCTAGAATTTTTTAAGAATGCAAATGCAGAATCTCTAAAGGCATGGAGGGTGTATATTGCTACATGAATGATATCCTGGTGGTTAGTTGGTCAGAAATTGAATACAATCAAACGTTAGAAGAAGTACTGAAATGGGCTAGGGCCGAAAACTTAAAATTAATCAAGAGCAAAAAGCGGATTGGAGCTAAGCAGATAAACTACCTGGGATATACTATAAGTGAAGAGAAAATTAGTATTTAACATTCAAAAGTAGAGGCAATAGCAAAGTTAGAAGCACCAACGGATAAACGGGAGCTCCGACAGTTTTTAGGGTTGGTGAACTTCTTAGGCAAGTACATACTGTGGATGTCAGAGAAAACCGCAGTTAAGAAAACTTCTCAAGATTGACGCAGCTTCTGTGTGGACACCAACAGAAAAAAAGTCTTTATCCGAATTAAAGGAAGCTGCAGTTAAGGAGCCTGTTTTGCAATTGTTTGACCCAAAGAAACATATTACTTTATCTGTGGATGCCAGCCAACACGGAGTCGGCTCACTGATGCTACAAAATGGAAAACCAGTGGAATATGCGTCTGCTAGTCTAAACGAAACTCAGCGTCGATATGCTCACAATCAGATTGAAAAGGAGCTGCTTGTCATAGTGCTAGCATATGAACACTTCCACTATCAAGTATATGGTCGCACTTTCACAATAGAAACCGGCCATAAACCTCTAGTCGGACTAATCACCAAAATCAGGGTGTGCTGACACCTGGGATACAAATGATATGGTTTTGAGATGGTTAATAGTATATTAAACAACAAGTATAGAAAAGCCATGTTTTACTAAACGAATATAGCATTTGAGTACGAGCGAGCGGAGCGAGCGAGTAACTTAAAGCTGTATGAGTTTAGTAAAACTGCTTTTCTTACGAGTTTGTTTACACTATTTTTTCGCATTTTGCAAGAATAAGCTTAAATATTTAAAATGTTATAGTAGATATTTGTACAGGATTTTCGTAATCTGATTCGGCTTTGGTTATTTACATAGCAACGACACAGTAACAGTAAACAAATTTCATTTTTTGTAAGTCGATTTGTGCTGTTAGTTAAAAATGAGTCTTGCTACTAAACATACTTTAGAACATTATTCTGAAGATATTTTAAATGCCGCTCGAGAAGCGTATTCGGGTTTACTTCCTTTGAAATCAAAAGAGAAATACGAGAAGACATATGAAAAATTTTGTAATTGGAAGATAACAAAAAAAGCACTAATAATTGATGAAAATGTAATGTTAGCATATTTTTTTGAGAAGGTAAGCTATTTGTTTCTATATATTTTAGTGTTATTCATACAATGTCTTTCATTATTTTAGGCAAAAGTTCTTAAGGCATCCAGTTTGTGGTATACATATTCAATGTTGAAAAGTACTGTAATGTTACGTTGGGTTCTAAAAAAAAATATCAACCTGTACTTATCGAGCTGTTCACTTTATCTAAAAAAAAAATGTGAAAGATTTAATTTTAAACTCTACATGTAAAAAAAAAGGGTAAATGCAATACATACTATATTATTCTGTTCAATATACATTTTCTAAAAGGAAATTCTAAACTAACCTGCGTTCCCTATGATTTAGCTACTTAAATTTAACTTATCTTAATCCAGTATGTTCTAATAACTAAGCACTTCCAATAAACTGTTCCTGCAATATTTCTGTGATTGTCCCTTATGTTACATCCGGTTCTTGAGCTGAAGATGCCCTCCACAGAAAGGATATATATAAACAACTGGATATTCAATCCGCAAACTCCTTTGATAAATCTTTGGAGATGAAAAACGTTACTGTGAATTTTGGGAATTCACATTTCCAGAACTATTGTATTTTTAAGTAATTTTACTCTTATAATTACATATAAATTTTGTACTATCTATTTTCTTTACTGCAATTATTTCAATAATAATTTCTTAATCTCCATGGTTTTTCCATTTCTTTTTAAAATCCAATGAGATTATTGTGTCACAATATCTTGTTACCAATGTCTATAATTCCTTGCACTAATAAAATTTTGATTTCCATAGAAACTGGTTTTTAATTTCCCATATACCGGATTTAAGCACAGATCACAATTATATATCTAATTACACATACTTTTACATTAAATTTTGAATAGAATAATTATATTAATATTTGTAGGGATTTACATTTTACCCGTGATTTGCTACTGTTCGGAGATAGTATAATTTTCTAAAATAACCCCGTCCTAAGTACCTAATAATTTTATTATGCCCCATAACATATGGTCAAAATAAATAACGAAATTAGCGCCATCTATACGCAGGATAATTAAAATGTCAAAATTAATATAGATCTCTGTGAACTGACTTGTCTAATATGAAATAGCCATCTATGAATTGAATTAACATTTGTATGAAATATCATAATAGTACTATACAAATTAAGGATAATATAGATATATCACAATATAAAAAACTAACTGTATTATTGAAACGTCAAAATGATGGGTACACACCACGGAGTAAAATCTTTTATGGCAAAGTTGGGGCAAACATGAGTAGTATGTGACTATGCCCACGAGATGTCGCTGTGAGGTGTACGCAGCAAGTGCGCAGGTGCGGATGCTCATTAATAGGATTTGCTGCATGCATGCTGTTTTGACAGACATCCGTTTACTCGCCATTATTGTTTTGTTGTTATCGATCGTAGACATCTTTTCGTAGTGTTAGTGCGTGATTTGAATGAATAGCTGTAATTCTTTTCGTTGAACCTAATATTTTCAAAGCGTTTGGGTAACACAATAACTATTTCTATATCTTCATAGCGTTTGTGTGAAAGATATAGGTAGTATAGTTGTTATTAGGTATAATTAGCTTACCTACATATGTTTTCATAGCGTCAGTGAGAAAGATATTGTAGTTTTTCTATGTCTTCAGTCTTCATAGCGTTTGTGTGAAAGATATTGTAGCTTTACGTAGTTCTTCTATTGCCTACGACCCGATATAACCTATTAAGTCTTAAAATTGTACAAAATAGTTTCTCAAGTTCATTTGTGTACGTAATAAATATATTTTGCAAATATAATGTTTTATTCAACATTGTCTGTTTCCCGCATTTACAATTATATCCAAAAATATCTGTTTAATGCATAGACTTGTTGTATATTTCTAATAAAACAAGATATGTTTATACAATAATAGTTGTTCTTTTCACCGTTATTAGCAGATATTAATTGAGAAATCTAGTTTATCTTAATACTCATTGGTAGATGAACTAGGCATCTCAATTAATCTCTTTTAATAGCGGTCAAAGAACACAAATTTTTATAATACATCATTAGAATAATTCGTATTACCCTCCTTTGCGATTTAGTTCCTGAGTAAGCCCGTAAGAGGAAGTATATGCACTTTGCTCCAAGAACTAACACGTGAGTTTCCGATCTATAAGTATGTTGTCTATGGTACACACCAAAGAAGTCAAAAGTGTTGACTATGGGAGACATTCTGAAATTTTTGAAAGAGGCTTCAGATGACAAATTTCTATTAATGAAAGTAGTACTGATATTTCGTTTAAATGGGGCATGTCGGCGTGCAGAGCTGTACAACTTAACTGTAAACGATATAGAAGATACGGGAAAAATATTAGTTATAACCTTACATGATACCAAAACCAAAAAGAGACGTATATTTACCGTAGGATCAGAGTGCAACGGATATGAAATTTATCATAAGTATTCACGATTGAGACTCAAAACTGTAAAACACAATCGATTTTTCATTTACTACAATCACGGTAAGTACACAATCCAAGTTATTGGCATCAACACTTTTGCAAAAATTCCCCAAAAAGTAGCAGAATACTTAAAACTCCCAGATGCGTCTACTTATACTGGCCATTGCTTGAGGAGAACGTCTGCTACCTTCCTCGCTGACAGTGGAGCTGATATTCAAACACTTAAAAGGCATGGAGGATGGCAGTCAACTAATGTGGCGGAAGGGTATATCGAGGAGAGCATTGCCAATAAGCTGAAAATTTCAAGAAGTATATTTTATCAGCAAGAACCAGTGGCAATTCACAATCATTCAGGAATACAGATGGAAAATTATACTAATTTTCAGAAAGAGCAAATAGAATTGAATAAAATGGGTGTTGTTAGGTTTTCAAATTTGAATAATTGTACTTTTAATATATTTTAAATATTAATTTATTTATAAGAAAATTTTATTTTTGTACAAAATTATAATTAAATTAAAAAAAATACATCTGAACTTAAATTTATTGTAACAGTTAACGTAAATTTTCAAAATGGACCTCACCAACCAACTGACAGTGTCCCAGCCAACACTTCGTATACTCGCCTCAATTATGTCTGGGGATATTTGTGTAATTTCTACGCGAATTCGTTGTTTTGAATCTTCTAAATTGTTCGGTTTGTTAAAATACACTTTCGATTTCAAATAACCCCACAAAAAAAAATCTAACAGAGTCAGGTCAGGAGAACGAGGTGGCCATTCTATTGCGCCTCTCCGTCCAATCCATTTATTAGGAAATATTTCGTCAAGATAGTGGCGAACCTCTACACCATAATGGGGAGGTGCCCCATTCTGTTGAAACCAAATATTTGGATGGGGTACATCACCATCCTCGTGTTTTGGGAAAATAACAGCTAGCGCTGTAACCAGTTCAAATCTTAAAAATTCTAACTATTGCACAGCAGTTAAATTTCCTTCAAAAAAATATGGTCCTAAAATGCGTACCACATAGAACATACCAACTGTTTTATATCACTATTTGGAGGATATAGAGATCTACCAAAAACGACAAAAAAATAATATGGTTGCCATTTAAAAGAAGGGTTGATAACGTCATCACTCTAAAAACCAATGACGTCATAGAAAAAAATTGTATGTCAAAAGATGGTGTTTTAAAACAGAAAATTTACCTGTCCGAGCGTTTTTCCTAAAAATGTAAAATAATGCGGTTATAAGCTTGGTTCCAAACTTTATGACCACACTGTATATCCTTCTACCAGTCTTATATATTGATCCCATTCTATGTGTACTCTATGTGACATAATTCATAGAACTCAAATAAAAACATATTGGTTTTAAAATTGTGTTGTCAAATTGACACACTTAATGAATATTTATGCGAAGTATCTATGTATCAGTGCAGCTTGCCAAATAAAACTGTTACAAAAACAAGAGTAACCAAGAGGAGGAGAGGAATCAAGTCATACTTCGTAAACTCCTTTTTAGGTTCATCATATTTTGTTTTTAAAATTTTCAAGGTTATAGCTACTTGAAGTGTCCCAGAACAGGAAGATTCTCCCAGAGGATTACTGTGAGCCTGTCCTCCATACTTTTGAGTTCTCTTTTATAGGTGGTCAGACCTGTTCTGCAAAACGGTTGTTGTGACAATTAAGTAGAATTCGTATCTTCTTTTTTACCGTACAGTGAAGGTATAAGTATAGTAGGTTTAAAATAAACGATATCTACAAATAATCTACAATAAATATAATTACATACGTATTCAAGCGAAACCTATCCAAACTAGGCAGCAATAGCGATTAACACGCTTGATGAAAGTAGTTCTTTTTGTGTTTGTGTGAGATTCCTAATAATTATTATTGTAGCACTAAAAATTTAATTAGAAAGATACATATTGTAGAAGTAAAGTTCTTATGGAAAGTAAAAACCAAACCTTGATATGATGTAAGTATGTATGTACCATCTTTTTCAAATTAATTGCGAATCGAAGCGCGACAAGTTTTGGATCGATATGCAACTAAAACTACACGAATTTGCACACATAGCGATGCGTAATTCAGAATTTTTCGTAGATAGTTTGTAATTATTATTTTATTGTGTAGTACTGTTTCGTAATTTTTTATAATTTAGAACAGAATCTATATAATTATAGTAAATTATAAAGTTATAGCAGTAATATTTCCTGAAGGTTTCAGAAAAAAATTGGATAATAGTAATACATAATATGTATATTCCACATGCGAAAGGTATTAGATGGTATTAGGTATTAGAAGCAGCGCGGCGCATGTAAGACAAGGATAGTAGTATTGTAGCGACAGATTCTCAAAGAGTAGCTGTTTTGCGTGTTCAATGCGTTATTTAATTTATATACATATTTATGTAGCTTTCATACTCACCGCAAAAGTGAGATTCTTCGATATAATGGTGCCCTCACATAGTACGTACTATGATTTTCGAAAAACGTTCTTACTTGATCGAAAATGGTTGTTTAAAAACAATTTCTCGCGATTACAATGTAAACCGGAAGCGATACAATGTTTTAAAAGGAGAAATATTATGTGCGTGTAATAATTTTTATGGATTATGCTATATATAGACAAGCGTATTATTATTAATGTTAATGCTATTATCTACATCAATTTTTCTGATTTCTTTGATCTGTTATATATACGGACAAATCTCTTAAGCTGAAAACTCCGGCGTCCGTCTTCGAGAGCTATAAGTTTGGCGATGATAAGAGAAGAAAGGAAGACAATTGGATGACAGAAACAGATCAAAAAAACATTGAAATTGAAAAGGCATTGATAAAACCCGTATTTATATCAGTAGTATACATATCTGAAAAGAATTATTATAACGCAAAGCACTAAGTGAAAAAAAAATTATTAAACTGTAGTCGTGTGACGGTATGGCGGCGACTTAAAGATGCTAGGGATCCATTCAAGAATTATTTTTTTAAATGTGTTTTTATCATTAATAATTTGCATAATGCATAAAAATTATTACACGCAAATGATATTTTCCTTTTAAAAAATTATATCGCTTTCTGTTTACATTGTAATCGCGAGAAATTGTTTTAAACAACCATTTTCCATAAAGTAAGAACGTTTTAGAAAAATCATCTACATTAGTGTGCATAAGTTATCGATCACCTGTTTACCTTAAATTTTTTTCCGTTTATCCTGTTATGTTAGTTTTGTAAAAGTTTTTACTCATTCGGTAAACGGTTGAGATGACGACCCATGCGTCATCGAAACGCATGTCCCGAATTAATTAAAATTTGTGGTGTTTTGAGTTACCGGAATTACCTATGACATTAATGCATATTATGAACAGGATTGGTCCTAGGACGGACCCTTGAGGTACTTCTTTGTTCACAATCTTCACTGCGGACAACTCTCCGTTGTAACACACTCGTTCTCTGTTCTGCGAGTAGCTCCTTAGGAAGCTACGTGAATTTCCTCTAACAATAATCTGTCTTTAAGGAATACTAGTTTTGTTAGTTGCTCTCTGAAAGTACGTTGTTAGTGCTGTATTTTTTACTTCTTCCGCCTTTGTTGCATAATGTTTCCTTTCTGTTGTGCATACATCTTTCGATTGTTTGGTTTTGGATACTTCGTTTACATGTGTTAGTTCGTCTGTAAACCGCGGCGAATTAATCGTTTTTAGTAATTTGTTGCTACGGTGTCAGTTCCTAACGAAATGTTGCGCTACTTGCGGAAGAAAGATGCAAATCTTCTAAACGGAAAAAGAGCTACATGTTCTTTAGATCTGATTTAGTTTGACTAACATAAACTAGATCACAATTCTTACATACAATTTTGTAAATTTCATACTTTGCTCTCATTTTTACTTTGTCTTTGGGATTGATTAAAAGATTTTTTATTGTGTTATTATGTAGTTGCGTAACACAGATGTAGGCTATATTGTTGAAAAACTGTTATATCTGCAATATAATGATCGATACACTAAAAAGAATTGTCGAAAATAGGAAATGCAAACTACGGCGATTCGGCAAAAATTAACCGGCGTCTGTTGGGGCGAAACCCGTCAACAGATCATCCAAACTTCGGTAAATAATTGTGACTGTTAATTTAACGATTTTTTGTTTAATTAAAAATAGTTCAGCGGTATTGCTGAACAAACAAAAGGTTATACCAACCACGTTATTGTCAATGTTCTAGAGTAGAGAAATGATTTTATTGTAACCATTGCATCCGAAAAAAGTTGCAACAAACTTGTATTTGCGTAATATGTGAGTGATCAAAAACTTATGCACACTACTATACCTACCGTATGAGCGGACCATTATATCGAAGAATTTTGCGGCGAGTATGAAAGCTACATATATAAATTAAATCACTCATTGAACAAGCAAAACAACCACTCTTTGAGAATCTACCGCTACAATACTACTATCCTTGTCTTACATGCGCCGCGCTGCTTCTACCTAATACCTTTCGCATATGGAATATACATATGTATTACTATTATCCATTTTTTTCTCAAACCTTCATTAAATATTACTGCTATAACTTATAATTTACTATAATTACATAGATTCTGTTCTAAATTATAAAAAAATACGAAACAGTACTACACAATAAAATAATAATTAAAAACTATATACGAAAAATTCTGAATTATGCATCGCTATGTGTCCAAATTCGTGTAGTTTTAGTTGCATATCGATTCAAAACTTGTCGCGCTTCGATTCGCAATTAATTTGAAAAAGATGGTACAGATGTACCTACACAATATTGATTCACACCCGAAGGTTTTCCTAACTCTTCCATATATTCTTCTATATATTTATAGTTATACCAGTATTACACTTTCTTGTTTCATACAATTTAACATGTTTCGAAAAAACATCCACTACTAGAATGTGTTTATTTTCATTCTCTGTGCTGATTAAATTACTAAAATAGTCTATAGTAATCACATGTCTAGGTTGGTCTGCATTTATATTTCCATGTTCACTTTCATTATGACTTGATGATAATTTTTACTCTTGGCATATTTACACAATTCACATTCATTAATTGTTTTCTTCACAATATCATAATTTTTTTTACAATAATAATGTTCCCTTAACATTAACCAAGTTTTCCTTGCTCCACTATGTCCATACTCTGTGTGTAAATTCTTTGCCACTTCTTCTGTTAATCCTTCATCTACTACATACAACTCCTTACCATTAATCTCCTTAATAATAAATCCATCCTTTAACCTATAACCTTTATAATTCCCTTCTTCTATCTTCTTTCTATATTGTATGAAATGTTCTTTACTTTGACTATCTCGTATTACCTTTCCTGAATATAATCCCTCCATATTTTTCATTTTATTACTGTTTTCTTCTATCTTCTCATTTATTTGCACTTCTATTTCCCCTACCTTCTGCTTCATTCGCTCCTTCTTTTCATTCATTCTTACTTCCATTCTTGACGTAAAATACTAAAGCATCTCCTGTAATTCCTGTTTTCTTTCTTGTTTATCTTTTTGTTTCTGTAGCTCTTCCTTAGCTTCTCTTTCTTTTTCTTGTTTGCGCATTAAATCTTCCATAAACTTCTTCATTTCTTGTACCACAGTACTCATACTTGGTATTGTCATTCCTCGAAGTTTTGCACGTCCCCTTGATTAATTTGTTCCCTTCCTGTATTTGATCTACTTCTCCCTCTTCTGCTATTGCTCATTTTGTGTACTGATTTGCCTGCCCCACGTTGTTGGTCGCCAATTTGTAATGATAATACTAAATAACTTTTAATATTTCTCTCTTTTATTTATATTTTTAATACAAAAATAACGGACATTGACATTTTTTTAACTTACAACTCAAGTGACATTTTAAAACTAAAAAACTGACATTCCCAACCTACTTAGCCTAACATTATATTAAAAATAATCCACTGCAATATGTATATATTAAAGATGATATCAGATTGTTAGTCCCACAAAAACAAGTATAATTCATGATCAATGCTGTGCATTATTCATATCAGGGTATAAACTTTGCGTAAATAGAGCTAAACAAGCGTACCTGTAACCTGGTATGAGTAAACTGATAAGAGAAGCAACAGAAAATAACAGACTTTCTTGGCAAAAGTTCGGTATGAACTTGGCATACATCAACAAACCTGTTTATTTAAGACATGGTCAGACTATTACTTAAAATTTGTTCTACATTCGTTGCATAAAAAGCAACCGCCGGAAGCGTTATTAATGCTTTAAACCGCATCTGTCTTCTTCATGGAATACCAGATGAGGTGCTGTGAGACAATGATTCACAGGGTTCAAGGAATTTCTCTGTAAATGACAAATAAAGCATACGACATCAAATCCTAATTATCCCTAATCCAATGGAATGGTGGAAAGAACAAATCAAACAGTGAAAAACTTAATTAATAAAGCCATCGCAGATAATAGAGACCCCGCAATAGCTTTACTCGACTATAACACCACACCGAAACCAGACCTCTCCGCCGGAGTTACTTAGGAGAAGAATATTAAGAACTTTATTAATAAAAAGCAAAAGCAATTTAAAACAAGAATTAATCAAAAATGATAGATAAAAGCTACAACAGAGACTAAAAAATAAGTAAAATATTGAAATAAAGGTGCAAAGAAATTGTCAAACTTGGAAGAAGGCAATGGTTCAACAAAAAACCAGACACAGGATTCTAGCTAGAAGACTAGCCAAAGACGATTAAGCGAAATTTTACAAAGTTGAAACTGACAAGGGAGGTACCTACAAAAGTAACAAAATACAAACGAATACAAGAATGCACCAGAGCCCCCAAATGAAGCAGAAAATAAATGTAAAGAAGGTAATATACAGGCACAGACCAGCCACGCAGTACTGAAAACTCCTTGCACCTCCATTAAATCACCTATGCCAACATAGACCGAAAAGAGTAATCAAGCAACCTCGATCATTATTGCAAGATTATGTATTAACATAAGTAGGTATTATGTATTATTTGAAAATGGAAGGTGTTATATGAGCATGTGCAGACAGAGCCACACAGTGACTAATAATATAAAGTAATGTAATGTAAAAATATTTGTGTTCAAAGAATACATTAAAACATGTGTCATTGACTAGGTATCGCATATGTAACACTTGTCTCGTACGAAGGACAACTTGAACATTCATTCCGAACATCGGATATATTCATTTTTTCAACACTGTACGAGGGATATTGATCCATTGTTTTTGTGAGACCTACAGAAATCTGTTGCGGACGTAGGAGTAGTTTTGCGGGTCCTTCCATCCAATTCATCCCACACCAATTAAATGGGGTTAATGCCTGGTCTTTGCGGCGGTCATACCGCATAACCACGAATGCCTTCAGTCGATTTTCTAAAATTATGCTTCTCAGAAAAGTTTTAATACGTTTGACGGTGGAAAAACATCGTTCACATTCTGTTGTCGACATATGTGCGCTGTGCAAATAATATCGAACAGTTTGTATGTTTCTGTCAAAAGCATTTTAGGTTGTTGCCTGTTATGAACACTAAAACTGGCAAAACATTACTTACGTCTCGCATACCATAGCGGTCATAAATTATTGAAAGTTCACATTTCAATTTCACACTGTCCAATATAGGATAAGATTTGACAGTTTTATTAAAACGATTTTGTAGAAATGAATGTCTATAAGTTTTAAAATGTTGAGAATCAAATAATTTTGCCGCCCTTAAATGATCTCTAAAATCAAATCGGTCGCTAATTCGGATTAAAATAGAGTCATATACTTCCTGTTATGTCCAGCTGTCGTTTTTTGTCTTTTCCTTGGAGGTTCTTGATTTTGGCGTTCCACCTAAGGAGAACATTGATATTGATGGTGCCAAAGCAAATCAAAAAATGGTCAAATGCAGAGAGAGAGACACGAAAAACGTTGCAATAAACAACAGAAAGAGGCTACACGTTTCAATGTTGGTGATGAGGTTGTAGTACAGGACACTCAGAAAGCTGATCGTTATGTGCTGAAGCGACTGAATTGCGGACGAATGTTACCAAGCTAGCGGCACACAACCAGATGAGATACTGGCCGGGGATAGAACAGCAATAACTCCAGCGAAAAATTAATTGTGTATTATGGGACCTTAAATGACCAATTATGAGACCTTAAATGGTCAATTATTGGAGCTTAAATGGTCGGCTGTTGGACCTTAAATGGTCAATTGTGGGATATTAAATGGTCAATTGATTAAAGATACATGGTTTTTCTTGCCTCTTTATTTTTCTTAGAATCAAGAGCTTGAGGCCACGCCACATGCAGGATGGCCGTGTTAACATGTTGGTATCTCTTCCGTGATTATTTGGGATTAACTCCGCTATGGATACTCCTGGTGTTCACGGTACTGCAGTCATCTATGCAGCGCCGCCCCGACGCTAATAGGCGCCCGGGGCGAGATTTTGATCTGCGCCCCCTCCCCTACACAATCAATTGGTCTAAATAATTGTGGGAAATATTTACTTATTTACTTTTTTATATTTACATTTACAAAGAGTTACACATTATACAGGAAATATAACAAACAAAACGTCTGTTAACAAAACTTTTGATTTTGTAAACAACTTAAAAAGAATCAGTCTGATTCTTCAATACTTTAAACTCCCAAAGGAACTTTCCTTGCCTTGGCTTTCGCAAAAGAAGTTAAAAGAAGTAATGATATCATATGGGCAACACCGCGACGAAATACGGACAATACCAAGACGAAAAAATTACGTGACAGTTTGAGGTTAGAAATGAACGAGTGTGAGTATGCGCAGTACAATGTGTGACCGTGGAGCGCGAGTGAAGCGGCGCCCCTTTGGCCGAGGCGCCCGGGGCGATCGCCCTGGTCGCCCCACCCTCGGGGCGGCGCTGCATCTATGTATAAACGAGGCATCGCCGATTTGTAATATACGAGCCAGTTTTTTGAGTTGTCACTTTTGACAATAAAGTGTATGAAGTGGTGAAATAGTTGGTTTTATTTAATAAAACGCGTAACACGTTTACATACATATAAAAATAGCTCAGTAATGCTTCAGTAACTTAATCATGCGAAAATATTAAAGTCTTGGCATTAAAATCATTTTTTAAGACAAGTTAAGCAAATTGAACAGCAGGCATTTACCAATAGAAGTGGCTAATCACTTAAATTTTGCGAATTATAATTTGGCAAAAAACTCCTGGAATATTTTAGTAAAATTTTTAAACTACCAATTCTTACAAGTGACATAGACAATTACAAAATTTATTTATGTGTTTAACGAAGGATTCAAAACAACTGTCATTATTTTCTATGAATTATATTATATTCATTCTATTTTATCTGATGATCAAAAAATAGATTAAACAAAAAGTAACAAAATAATGTGTTTACTACGATAAGATAAGAGTGAATGAGAATGTTTCAGTATTCCTACTACTATACATATATCGTGCCTCTTCAAAACAGATACCTAGTAATAATTCATAAAATGCAGAGATTGTTTTCAAAATTAACTTCGAAGCACAGGTACGTAATATTGCATTATATGTACTTTATAGAAATTGCTTATGAATTAGTTAGTAACAGGTTTACCATTATAAAACAAAACTCAATTAAATTAAATTTTAATCAGTTATTAATTCTAAGTAATTTAAGTGGTATATAATCACTAGGAACTGTATATGTCATTCCTATAATTTTTAATTTTGCGTATTAATTAACTCATTGTTATTTCCTATGATGTTTTTCACAATATATGGTACTTTATACGGCAATACTAATTTAGCACATACTCGTATTTCTCTACTTCCTCTTGCAACTTGCAAATTTCTTACTAATACCAAATCTCCTACTTTAAATTTGACTTTCTTCCTTATTTTTCTATTCATCCTTTCATGCTGTCTTTTCCAGTATTTACTTAATTTTTCTTTTACCTTTTCTAAATCTTGTACCTACATACGTGTTTCCTTCTTCTTCTCACGGTCTTTCCGCTTTAACACCAGTCATCATATATTTAGGTGTTTGTAATGTCATTACATTTGGTATATTATTTAGATATCCTATCAGTCTTATATATTGATCCCATTCTATGTGTACTTTATGTGACATAATTCTTATAAATTTAATCACCTCTTTTATGTATCTCTCTGCTGGGTTACATTGTGGATGTATTATACTGCGGTACCATAACTTAATTCTTCTTTTCTTCCAGTATTCTCTAAATCTATCATTATTAAAGTATGTTGTTGCATTATCACAGGTTTTCCTATCTCTTCCATATATTCTTCTAATTTAGTTATAACTATATCAGTATTACACTTTCTTGTTTCATACAATTTAACATGTTTCGAAAAAACATCCACTACTAGAATGTGTTTATTTTCATTCTCTGTGCTGATTAAATTGCTAATATAGTCTATAGTAATCACATTTCTAGGTTGGTCTGCATTTATATTTCCATGTTCACTATCATTATGATAATTTTTACTATTGGGATATTTACACAATTCACATTCATTAATTGTTTTCTTCACAATATCATAATCTTCTTTACAATAATAATTTTCTCTTAACATTAACCAAGTTTTCCTTGCTCCACTATGTCCATACTCTGTGTGTAAATTCCTTGCCACTTCTTCTGTTAATCCTTCATCTACTACATACAACTCCTTACCATTAATCTCCTTAGTAATAAATCCATCCTTTAACCTATAACCTTTATAATTCCTTTCTTCTATCTTCTTTCTATATTGCATGAAATGTTCTTTACTTTGACTATCTCATATTACCTTTTCTGAATATAATCCCTTCATATTTTTCATTTTATTACTGTTTTCTTCTATCTTCTCATTTATCTGCACTTCTATTTCCTCAACCTTCTGCCTCCTTCTTTTCATTTATTCTTACTTCCATTCTTGACGTAAAATTCTCCAGCATCACCTGTCCTGTAACTCCTGTTTTCTTTCTTGTTTATCTTGTTGCTTCTGTAGCTCTTCCTTAGCTTCTCTTTCTTCTTCTTGTCTCTGCAAATCTTCCATAAGCTTCTTCATTTCTTGTATCACAGTACTCATACTCGGTATTGTCATTTCTCGGAGTTCTTGCACGTCCCCTTGATTAATTTGTTCCCTTCCTGTATTTGATCTGAATTTGTAATGATAATACTAAATAACTTTTAATATTTCTCTCTTTTATTTATATTTTTAATACAAAAATAACGAACATTGACATTTTTTTTTTAATTACAACTCAACTGACATTATTTTTCTCAAAACTGACATTCCGACCTACTTAGATTAGCACTATATTAAAAAAAATACACTACAATATGTATATGTTGTATGAGTGAGGAGTACATTGAAACGTATGTCTTCTAGGTTTACACACAACGTTTAAAATGCGTGCATACATAAATCTGGACTTACTGCAAAAAAGATTTTGCATGCAGAAAAACGACTACTCCAGTGAATTTGATTATCATATCTGTCAAATTTCTGATAAGATTGCAATCACGAATACATAATCTGTTGTCGTGCTCTAAATATATTAATTTGTTTGCATATGCTGTTACAAGTCCGGTTATATAGAGAATCGACCTGGACTATTCGAACATTCCACGAATTTTGCTTTCTCAAAACAAGATCTTCCATTTCCGCCGCGTTGCTTTCAATGCGATCAAAATCAATAAAGGATGTTAATGATGAACAACTTGCGTTGATTTTCATTCCATATTACTATAACCAGCCTTAGCATAAGACGGTGTCGCTTAAGTGCAACACCCTGGATATCATACATTCATATGTACTGAACGACATTTCAATAAGTACAACTTTTGCATTTAAATTTTTGTTCTATCTATTCCCGTGCAAGCATTAAATCAAGAAGACTGGAAATCTGCGAATTTTCGAAGGGGTGTTTCACCCTCTCAGAGTGAATTTCAGCACAAACATTTTTTTTATTTTCAAGTCTCGGCATACTTTACTTACCTACCAAGTTTCATTAAGATCAGAATTAGACACCGGGGAACCTTTCCTTGTTAGTTAACAGGAGACACTTCGTTGAAGTCAAAAGATCATATTCGCAGCAATTAGCTATGAATAAAGGAGTGCCTCGTGGTAGTATTCTTGGACCCCTCTTGTATATAATTTATGTAAATGATATAACAATAGATAATGTCGTCATGCTTGCTGATGACACATCTTTAATTATGAGTTCAAAAGATCAAGGCAGAATGAGTGACTGCGCTCGTGGTGCTGTAATAGTAAAAGTATTGTTCAGACAGAAAATATCAAATTCTTGGTTATAGCGATCGAATATAGGTGTAGGTGATACGATATGATATGATAACATATAGACAAACTATGTAGAAGACTTGCTCTGGCATGTTATGTCTTGAGACGCTTACGGTCTCAAGTGGACTTGAGCGTCTTGAGAATATGCTTATCTATGGTGTTATTTAGTATTGTTACTGTAGTTTATGGACGAAATATATATTATAAGTCTATGGACGAAATATATATTATGTTATATATTGCTTTCTTTATTGTAGTTGGCAAAATGATAAAAAAAAATATTTACTAGAACATGTGATTTTTTCTCTGAACAACATCAAAATTATTATCAAATGAAATGTCCTTAAAAAATTAACATAAGGCGACTAAAACATGATAGAAATCAGCAATCCCCTGATATATTTCGGTTATGCTGTATAAGAAGTAAACTTCAGTTTTCAGGCAAGTTTGGCTAGTATGGCATTTGTAATAAGAACAACATTAATTACAGTGATGTATTCACCTTCTCTTTAAATGGTTTTTGACAACCAAAATCTATTTTGTTTTGAAACATATACATATAAGAAAATAAAAAAATACTTTATAGCCTATTTTGCAGCCTGTTATATGTATTCCTCCCTTTTCATTCTGAAAGTATCGAACTTTAGAATACTTTTTCACTAAAAAATTGCATGATTCCTCCTCTAACAATTTTTGTATTTAAAGTGTTACTATGTATGAGAGCGTATTAATATAATATCGAAGGCTTTCACGACCCGAGTCTCTATAATGAGGTCAACCACGCTAGAGGCGAAAACCTTCTGGCTCAGAAGGTTTTCGCCTCTAGCGTGGTTGACATGTCGAGTTACCGTGACCTTCTGACGCCCCTCACCTACCAGAAGGTTCTCTTCTGAGCCAGAAGGTTTTCGCCTCTAGCGTGGTTGACATGTCGAGTTACCGTGACCTTCTGACGCCCCTCACCTACCAGAAGGTTTTCCCTCGAGCGTGGTTTACACATCGAGTTACCGTAACCTTCTAGTACCCTCCCTAGATACGCTCTTTGCTCCTGAAGAAGCCACTTACATTAGTGGCGAAACATCGAGTTTTTTATTGTATATCTTGTGCGTTATATTTTTATTTGTACTGTATATATTTTATTAACCATGACACGGTCAACACCCGGAAACTCTTATACAGCGTATTAATATATTCTTTTAGACTGCTGTCAACACAATTAGTTGTTTGAAGTTGGAACTCAAATGTTTACTAAATTAATACACTCAACGCTTCTAACTCTTTCAGAAGGAAAGATACTGTTTGGTCAGTAAACGAGTGCTCCGCCTACTACTACCTCTTCACTACGCAAAAAATATGTTCTAAATATTTTATAATCACGGAAACACATGTCAAAATGTGTGAACCCTAGAGAATAGGACAAATGTTTCAGTATTCGAACCTTAAATCCCGAATTCAAAACATGGGAATACCCAATTTTTGTGCATGTGCATTTTACTGCAAAAACAACACCCGTCCCTAGAGTATGGTACGTTTTGTTTCCTTAATTCTTCTCCCATAATGGTTAATTTAGAATAGTGACAGATTACTTTTTTATACGTAACCGACTATAAGACATGTATGTATATTATACTCTACGAATATTCAAAAAAACAAGCTAGTGGAACCAGCGAATTTTTGGAGAACGATGTTGCTTCTACTCCATGGATTACTGTTTTTCTTTAAAAAGCATAGTAAATGTTTGAAACGCATCCTTAAATCACAGACATATTTTCCGTAGAGTGGTTATTTGTGTGAGATCTAATGGTTTCAGGCTAAAATAATCGGTTTTGTATAAAGCTAACCTCATTAATCTATATTATCCATACTATCAAAAAATTTACTTATTTGTGTTTATTAGTTATAAACCACTATTTTGATCCTATTTACGTATGTCAACTATGAATTAAATGCTAAAACACAATTTCTAAAGTGGCTGATTCATTGCACTTGTGATTATTAGTCAGCGCGTTATACTATTCTTTCTAAAATATCTGAATATTAAATTTGAACATTAAGATAATGGATGATGATGATTAATTAATCACGTAGTAAGCATGCGTGAGTCGAGGCATGTGAATTTCAATTTAAGCATTGGACAGTAAGAGATGTTAAAGAACTTAATCTTTTGCACATTTTCTCTAATAAATTAAGGAATTTGTAAATTTTGTTGAGTAAATGTGCTGTGAATATGTATATCTTGTATATTGTTCCCGATATTTATTTTATCTACTTTTTATAAATTACAATTAGAATTCAAGTACTTGATCACTTATCACAATTATCTAGTAGTTGTACTGAGCGAATACAAACATATGAAGCCCATACATGAAAATCCTTTCTGGACATTATGCGCTTGGCTCAGTTGCAACATGATAGAGTGGGACTTCCTGTCATATGCCAGGCATAATCACTAAAAACCACGCATTCGTTTCGATGTGTGAAATCACTGAAGCCATTGAGTATCTAATTTGCTTTTTGCCTTTCCTTCAACTCCTTTGCTTTATTTATTTCGTTAATCATATCCCCAGCTTATTTCTGATTCCATCATAATACTCGTCATATTATTAGCTGTAATCTGCTAATCTAGCCCCTCTCTTTCTCTTATCCTCAAGTCTCTTCATCGGATACAGTAGAAGAGTGCATGTTTAGCCATATCGGTTTCCAGGCAATATAGACCTTTATCGTTCTCCATCTTGCCTATTTGGTATGCGGCAAAAATTCTATGCCTCATCAGAACCTAACTAAGGTAATAGTACTAGGGATATATGGGTCTAGAACCAAATATACCGAAGGTTTGGGGATGTATCCAAGTATGTCCCAGGCGGAAATACACGCCATTGCAAGATGCGTTCAGTTCAACATCGTGTTAAACTTTAGAATTATTAAAAAAAATTATTAATTAAAAAAGAAAAAAACTACAGTAACATTAAAAAATACATGAGGTTATTAAGTTAAGTGTGATAAAATAAATATATGTCGTATCTACGCTCCGATTAGGTACGTCTGCACCCGTGTAATATCACCATACCACTACTGCTCCCACTACCCGGTTCTTCCTCCAACAACTCGGCCTCGCTACTCGAGGAATCGTCCTCGATTTCCTCTTCAGGTTCCAGAGTACACCATGGCTTCAAGGCATCGGTGGCGTAGACAGATTCAAATTTCCGTTGCGTGCGCTGGGCACCGGGTACATCGCTCAGTAGATATCGATCATTCCCTAGAATCTTGGATATTTGATAGGGTCATTTGAATCGTGGTCTGAGCTTTCTCGATTCTCCAGTTGCGGTTGGTTCTCGATAGATTAATACTAGATCATCAGAGTGATAGTGTCGTGCAGGTCTGTGATGCTTATCAAAGTATTCCTTCTGCTTTTCTTGCATACACTGGATTTTCTTTAAAGCTTCTCCTCGGATCTCATCAAGGTTTCCAGGTTCCTCTTCCGACAGTGCCAGGACTAGCTTATTTTGTAAGGTGTTTCTTGGTTTGTAACCGTAACCCAACAGCAAAGTATGTGCAGATTGACCCGTAGTCTTATTTATAGTACCATTCAGAACATACTGTAATTGTTGTAAATGCGAATCCCAATCCCGTCAGTCTTCTCGGGTATATGTCCTCGTAATAGCGGTCATCAACGTTCGGTTATATCTTTCTATTTGACCGTTTGCGCGAGGAGTCGCAGTAGCATTTTTAATATGCGTAATATCATTATCGATGCAGACACGTTCAAACTTCTTTGAGGCAAAGGCAGTACCGCGATCTGAAATTAGCCTATGAGGTGGTCCAAATACCGAGCATACATCCTCTAGCATTTTAATTACGTGATTAGTCTTCGTGTCCTTGACAGCTTTAATAAAGATAAACTTTGTGTGCAAGCACATACGTATTGCCTTTGCTACTTTTTGGAAACGGTCCCAGATGATCGATATGGGCGTGAAATGGTATCGGTACCCTTTCAATGTTGTATAATTCCCCTTCCGGTTTTCCGGCTTTCCCCTTTTGATAAGCATATTCGATGCATGAACTGAGATAGGATCTCACTTTCTTTGCCATCTTCGGGAACCAGTAATAATGTTTAAGTTGCTGGAGCGTTTTGTCATAACCGAAATGACCCATATGATCGTGGCATCCCTTTATCACTCTTCATCGTATACCTTTTGGAATTACCCATTTTGTACCACTCTCTGTTTTCTGTATAACCTGTTTCTGTCGAATTTGTAGTCCGTATGCATATGTTTCTCAGTGTTGTTCTGGGGTTGTCGTGCCAGGATGTTTCGTATTTCTACCAATTTTGGGTCTTGCAACTGCATAGTTATCAACCAATAGTCTTCGTCGATTCTCATACTTAAGACGGTCAGAGCTGCCGCGTCTGATTGTTTCGCTTTTCCAGTAGGGTGGCGACTCAAGGCATCCACGTGTACCATATGTCCACCACCTCGATGCTCGATATCGAAATCGTATTCCTGTAGTCTCAGTACCCATCTAGCGATACGTGGCGTTAGATCTCGCTTTCTCATAACAGTCTTTAAAGAATTGCAATCGGTTACCACTTTAAATTTACGTCCCAGTAGATATATACGGAATCTTTCAACCGAATCTACCACTGCCAGGGCCTCTAATTCATAACTATGGTAACGTTCTTCAAGATCGGATGTTTGGCGACTGAAATAGGCGACAGGTTTCAAGGGAGTATTGGACATTCGCTGAAGCAAAATTCCAGCCAATCCACTTTTGCTCGCGTCCGTATGAAATTCGAATGTAGCTTCTGGGTTGTACAGGGCTAATACTGGTCGTTGAGTCAAAACATCCTTCGCCTTTTGGAAAGCTTCTTCTTGATTGGGAGTCCATTCGCATTCTTGATCTTTTCTAGTCAATAATGTAAGTGGCCTCATAATCCAGGCATAGTGTTCAACAAACTTTCTGAAGAATCCAGTAAGTTCTAGAAACTGACGCACCTCATGAACATTCTCTGGCCGTTTGAAATTTCTAACCGCATCGATCTTAGCTTCACCTGGGCGAACACCATTGCAGTCGATCTCCATACCAAGATATTCTACAGTTTCGAACAGAAATCGGCACTTCTTCAAATTTAGTGTCAAACCTTCTTCCTTTAGCACTCCGAATACACGACCTAGTTCTCAAGTCCTTCGTCTCCACTCTCACTCGCGATCAGGACATCGTCCATATAGATTGTTACTGTTTCTGGTCCTAATTCCGCAAACACTTTTCTCATTAAACGGTTGAATACACTCGGTGCGTTTACTAGTCCAAACGGCATGCGTGTGAATTCGTACAAGCCGCCATTCGTCACAAACGCAGTAAACTGTCGAGTTTCCTCTGCTACCGGCACTTGATAGTAACCACTTGCAAAGTCCAATGTAGAAAAATATGTCTTGTTAGCCAGATGGTCTAATTGTTCCTCCATTGATATTGGAACCATATATTCCTTCTTAGTTATAGAGTTCAAACGCCTATAATCCAGGCACATGCGCGTTCCTCCAGTTCGCTTGCATATGCCGAATTTGATGCGCGCACAATACCCGCCTGCGAAGCAGTTCATCTACTGTCTGTTTCACAATATCGCGTTGAGCATATGGTATTCTAGGCGATAAGGTTTACAGTTACAGGTTCTGATGATGTCAGTTCAATGTCAATTTTCACTTTATCAGTTACTCCTATTTCACCGAAACAATCGGTAAAAGCTATGAAAAGGAAGAGATTATCATAATGTCTGATAGTCAAGCAGCCATCAGGGCGCTAAACTCCAACGTCATCAGCTCCAAAATGGTTTGGGGGTGCCTAGACAAACAAAACGAGCTAGGCAAAAGCAATAAGGTAACCCTGCTGTGGGTTCCGAGACACACCGGAGTGAAAGAAAATCAAATAATGCTACGACCTCGAGTTTATAAGGACCTAGCAGCGGGTTAGGGAGTGCTTTTAGGGAGCCTCGCTCAGCAGGTACCACGTACTAAGCTAAAAATACAGCTAAAAATACAGCAATAACCACCTATCTTGCTCGATGTCCTTGGTTCTACTCTCCTTACAGGGACAGGGTGTTCTTCAGAGAAACAACTCGGTAGGCACAACTGACTATACAATCACTATGTATGACGGAGCGCCCTACTGCTACCACCGTCAACAGGTAACTTCCATCTAATCTTCTGACCCCCGTCAATGTTTCCAATGTCCCCATCTACAAAACATGAGAATGCCGACTCATGTCCGGCCGATTCACCGACGATTAGGGACACATCGACGAAACTCGAGATTCCTTAATAAATGTAACTTATACTACAGCCAAAGGTTGACTCAGCATCCGGTATAGTTCATGGAGTTCATATTGATACATATTGCTGAGCCATCTCCGGTGCGATTTGTGACAATAACAGATAACCTCGCGAAGAAGGGAGCCAGAACAGCTTTTGTGGGGCCTGAACCTTTTTGCGGGATAAGTAACAGTGTGATACTGGAGAAGCTCCAATGTGATCTAGAGCAGAGAAAATCCAAATCTCGGAGAATCTCCACGGTATAAGGCAAACTAAAAGCACTGCAGTCTTCAATCATCTGCCAGTGATCAACCACTCGCACAATGTCGTCATGCACCAGTATGATGTCAGTATTGTTTCTACGTTGACTATACCAAATCCTGTTCGAGGGGCATGTCCGATATGTGCTCTCCTCGTCGACCGGTTTTGTAAGGTGTATCCGTACGTCATTCCACGGTTTTAGTGTTGACGGCTTCTCCTACAATTATAAATCCTACCATTCTTCACGTATCGTATTCCAGATAGCCAAGCTTTCCCTAAAAGTCGCTATCGGTTCTTTGGGCGTAATATGCTAGCTCATATATGCCATAACGCTGCATTTTACCCATATGTATTCTATTCCGACTCCGTGGCAGTCGAGGAAAATTCTCTTATTCATGTCTAGCCGAAGTTTAATACGGAAGCTATTCAGCTTCTATGGGTTTTACCTCACAAGCATATTGGCGTTTTTTTGCATATTCAGGTGCCTGTCAATATGATTTTAGCTCTAATGCAGTAATGTGGTCTCTGTTACCAAAAATATGCCTCAGTTTATTGCTATGGTCCTTCTTGTCTTTGGTATCATGTGTAATCGTCACCCTATCGTGTTTTTTGCAATGATTTTACAGCACTTCCCGTATGTTTTGGATTCACACTGTCACGTAACTTTTGTAATAACTCGGCATAAGAGGGGGGGACAACGCACATCCGGTGGTGGTTTCATCTAGTTCGTCATCTGATACCGTTTTTTGTCTTTTTTCTGTCAACCACCGCCTACTGTTTTCTACCAGTTTCTTGTGACGATCTTTACAATCACCAGCTGATTATAATTTCTTCGTAATTATCAGAATGATTTGAGAACAAATAAAAAAAAAACAGAAATTTTAATTGAATAAAAAATGCTTTAAAAATTTTTCGGGAAATATGTATGTTAATGGATTAGAATTGATTTTAGTACTTTAAGTAGAACTATTCAACTTTAAGTGGTACAATGCAAGAAGAAATCAAAAAACAATAATCATAACAAGTATATTTACGCCAAGTTAAATAGTCAGGTTACACGAAGGCGCATGTAAATTTTGTTTGTAAGTTTTTGGGTCCAACATTCATACGTTAAAGAACATAATTTATAACTTCTTCCAAATGAACAGTTGGTCTACTAGTATGTGATTTAGAACCACAGAACCAGTATAATAAAATACATTTGGAAAGACAATTAAGAACAACACTAGGAAGTGTACTAGAAATTTTATCAATTCACACTCCAATTCGAAGAAAGGCAATACTATTATATATTTTTTGAACAACTTATTTGTATTTTTAGGGTATACTCACGCAGCTTTTCAAACAATAGCTTAATATCCCAGGTAATGGAGATGTTCCCAGATGCTTGTCCATTTTATGTAAGGAAAGTTTGCATCGGAAAAAGTGACAACCCATATGATATTGATTATGTATTAAAATACTTCTTACGTAAGTATATGAGTATTAGAACTAAATAATCTAAACTATTTCGTGCACTGTAGTCATACATCATTGCTTATATCATTGATCTCACGCAGCTGCTGTAATCAGTAAAAAAGTTCCTTCGAGTAACATCCCATCTTTAGCTCGTCCTACAAAGTTATACATATACTTCGTCAGTCGTCGTTGGATACCGTTGAGCGACCGTTTAGAAGTAATTAATTATTACTGTTACAAACAGAAACACATCGCTGTCTAAAGTCATCAGTAAATAATAGGATGTTACTCGAATGGACCCTTTTGGTTATGAGAGTTGGTAAGATGTAGCGAATTCTAGTTACTTATTTACAATGAAAGGTTGGCAAGCGTACATCGTCGATTTTAATGAATATTTGAAAGGGATATAGCTCCAAGATCAAAGCCATATGCTCAAAGCGTTATGGCCAAGATGCATATTTCAGGAGTACGACTTTGAAGTTCACATTGTAGTAGTTTTGTTGTTTTGAAATAAGTTAATTTAATTTTTAAAAACAACGGCGAACTTGCGCTATTTAGTCTTAAAGCGTCACAATCACACACTAGAATTTAAAATTCAAGTTCAAGGTGATATGCACTGATGATCTATTCTGTCCCCTTACATGAGCTATAAGTTTCTGGAATGTGCACGCAGCTATATCTCTCCATCCGGTCTAAGGGCTTTAGTAAACTGTAATAGCTGTGCCGGTTTCAAGGATGGTATTTCTCCCACGTCGATGACAGCTTTGCCGAAATAATTGCTATGTTACTTCTTCCTGTCCGTTCTACAGAAGTATAGAGAAAATCATATCTACTCCCGGTGATTTACAAAGTTGGAAGGTGTTTATTGCCCAGTCTAACTAATATGCAGGCCCTAGAATGATATGCCATATTAGTTGCGAGCTTTTGTATGACAGACCTTTAACGTCCCATGCTCTGGAGCTGCCTGGTATGACGAACTGGTGACATACTTCGCCCGGCGCGGTTTCAGCCTGGTGCCCTGTGCCCCCGTCTGTTGTGTAGCTTTAGCCAACACACGACAGCCGTGTCAGAAAGTGATGTATGGTGGTCTGTCATTTTAATAGAAACCTGTCCGACATGGGTGACCTTCCCAGTAGTAAGCAGGTAGTAAGTCTCCAGGAGCTACGTCAAGGTGTAGAAGTATAACGGGGAATTACAGTCTAAATGAGATAGCAGTATTAACCGAGATCTTTGTAAAAGCAAAAAAAAAAGAAAAGAGAACAAAAACTAAGTTCGTTCAAGATCAGGAACAAAGAAAATGTCATACCGGTTGTAACCGTTCTTATCATCTGAATATTGAACATAACAAAAGTAAAAGTACGAAAAAACAGTAATGCATACAAAAAAATTAAAGGAATGTCTAATTTTGGAGATGTTTTACAATAATATATCACAACCTACATTCGGAGGTAATCTCTTTCTATCTATCACCAATTAATTACAAATGATCTTAAATCGAAAAATGTTTGTAGTTACTCAACTTTCAACTTGCACTACATGCAGTATAGGTAGGTACTATAAAAATACTATAGTTTTATTTTTAAATTTTTATGGAAAGGCACATTTTATCCACACGCCTTGTAACAATGATCTATAGATACCCATAAGCGGTTGACCACCTGTAAGTTATATAAACAAGACTACGGGTAAGTATTTCTTTGTGCTAAATTATTTAGCACAGTTTTAGCAGTTTAGCAGCAGTTTTAGCTGTCTTCTTACCAGTTGTCCTCTGCCAGTTGTGACTTTCTTCTGTTTCATACTCACAACTTCGGTAACTTCAAACACCACAACTTTTAAATTATGTAATTCGGGACACGTGTTTCAACAATGCGTGAGTTGTCATGATTAGCCGAATACGAAATGTCTAAAAATTTTACAAACTAACATTTAAATAATATCCAGTGTGTGTAACATCCAGTATTTACAAAACAGCAATAAATTTATGCCTAAAGCTGACCTACTCGTTAACATATATGTGGAGAAGGACCGGCCTTTCAGAGGATTTTAAACAAGAGGAAGCTTCCTAGAATTGCCGGTTTCTAATTCATTAGATTCTCGTATTTACTGATGAAAATGAAGTATATAGAGAGCTACCACAAAGGAGCGGAAAAATAATTTCTTCGCGGACATTAGTTTTTCTCTAATCAAGTACATACATACATACCTATATGGATCATTATAGAATATTATTTTCGAATAAAAGACGGACATTACAGTAACCCACTTAGCTTCCATATATGTATGTATCTATACAATAATTTTAAGCATTTAACTTTTAATTAGTTTCTTTATTCTCACTGTTACTACAATACTTTTTATCATAATAAATAGCTTAATTATCGTTATTTATATGTAAACAGCGGCAGATATATTTAATTGTAAAGGTACAAATGATGATAAATCTCAGTTTGAGCGATTCTCTATTCAGTTCTGTTACGATTATCTTATTTCAAAAAAGGTCTACGGTCATTAAATTTCAATGTAGAATTACAATTTAGAGAAATTTCTAAAATTTATCAATCAAAAAAAAAATCATTATGGTGAAAATTGAAAATATAATTGTGCACAACGTATAGACGTAGCTAATCGATTATAGCAACATTCTCAATTTTTAACAATTCTCCAGTGACATTTTTCTAAAATAAGTACATATTGACAATGTGATGCAACAGAGTTGCATGATGGTTGCATGTTTGAAATTAAAAACTAGAATAGCTATCAATTTTTGACGTTTATCAAAATGACACTTGTATGTTCAAATTACTTGACGTACTATGTCATTGTTACAGATCTAGAATGTTTACTTTTGGAAAATACTCTGATATGTACATGGTATTCGGATTTTGCAATGGCATTGCCTGGGCAATGCAAACGTAACAAAAGCAGAATACCAAGTATGATAACCACAACGGCAACAGCCATCTTCCAATACATTTCGAAGACTTGATCAGCGATTTAGAGAAACTGGCACATTGGCCACCTACCACAACAGCGGTAGCCTACAAGGCGTCGAACCATTCGTTGTACAGTGCAATTAGAAGAACAAATATTGAATGCTGTGCATGAAGATCCAGCGCAAAACAGCACAGTAGAAAGTTCCGCAATAGTATTTTAGGCGGAATCCAATCTGAGCCAATCTTTTTATGGCATGTTCTCTGGAGCGATGTTTACTAGAGGTGGGGTTTTTAATAGTCATAATTTTATTTTTTGGACGGACTGAAATCCTAGGGCACTTAGAGAAATTGGATATCAGAGTAGGTTCTCCGTAAATGTTTGGCTCGGAATTTTAAATCTTCGAGTTATTGGAGCAATATTTCTTCATAATCGGCTAAATGCAATTGAGTATGTAAATGTATTAGAAGAATTACTGGACAATGTTCCATTGAACCTAAAGAACAATATCTTGTGCATGGAGGACGGTGCACCTGTTCAAAATAGCCGAATTTTTGTGACTGCTTCAGCCAATGAAAAGGACATAATTATAGAATTCACGTTGCAATTCGATTAATTACCCCTAGAGGGAGTTTTGAATTCACTTCTTCGAAGATTAGAGCAGTGTTGGGAAACAGATGGCTACCAATTTGGGTAACTCATATAAGTTTTCATGCTATATTTAGTGCACCCGTAAGTTCACATAAATCGTTTACTAATCTGCGTAATTCAAAATAATATAAATGTTTTCATTACTGTCATGTATTTGTCTGATTAGATGTTGCCAAATTTATACTCTCTTTGAGCTGCTCTTGTGGCTTAAGGAACGACCGTACAAGTTTTTTCAATTAAAATTATCGACTCAGCTATCTGCCTCGCCTACCTGGTGTTTATGCGCATTTTTGTGGAGAGGATGTATAAGAACGTTAAATGGGTTACTATAGTATCCCATTTATGTATGGAATTCCCTCCTGCTTGCATGAGGAACAGGCACTAAATTTATGCCCACTAATTAATTTGTAGAACAATATACCTACTATAGGTAATTAATTTTTGCCGCCAGCAACGCAACTCCCATAACATAGTTTCCCGCTTCAGAAACCTTAGATCCTGTTCTTGAGAGTAACACGAATCCATTCATGCAAACATAAACATGATATATATGTACATGTACATATGTATGTGCAGTCAAAAGGTCTTACTTACTCTGTCTTACTTAACATTTTCTTGTTTACTATATAGCATTCATATGTAGATGAATATGATACAATACATGCTTACTACATGCTTATTAGTTGAAATTTTCTTTATGGTTTTTTAATAATTCAAATATAACAGCAATACATACTATTCAATCTATATATGCTTAGGTGGGGATTATCCAAAACGAACAATAACACAACAAATAGATGAAGGAAGTTTCGAAGACAATTTAAATACCTTAGAAAAGATTTTTCCGGATGCTGATCCACATTTTCTTCACTATCATGCAGTTCTCTGCCTACACAATAAAGATAAACTCATAGAATTCGTGACTGAAACTTTAGAAACGGGAAATTATCCTATAATACGAAAAAACCAAAGGTTTGTAATTATGCATTTTACCTGCAAATAAAAGCTAATCGAGTTCTTAAAACTTAATTATTTTATATACCTTACAGTGCAAGAAAAAACGGTCAATTCTATATTTGTAATTGTTGTTATGATGAAGAAGTTAAACCAAGAGATTTGGGTACTTGTGAAAATGGATGTGTATTTTGTAAACCATGCATACAGCGAAGCGTTGAAATACTTTATGGTCAAGGAAAATTAGTGTTTCCATGCCTTTTGGATTGCACCTTTGATTTTAATATGCAAACATTGGAGGTACAAATAGAAATTCCGACTGCACAACATACCTACACAATATGAAATGCTATTCGGCATCTCACTATATACTTTGTTTCAGGACGTTTTACCTAGAAAGTTTTACGAAAAAATATCCCAAAAAAAGCAAATTGAAGAAGTTAAAGCCGCAAAAATAGAAAATTTGGAAATCTGTCCATTTTGTGATTTTGCAATGATTCCAGTTCAAAACGACAAAACTTTTCGTTGTCAAAATTCACAGTGTTTGAAAGAAACTTGTCGTCTATGTAAAAAGATAACACATTGGCCATTGCGATGCGATGAAACTTCCAAACCGGATGAGATACAAAAGAGACTTTATATCGAAAACAAAATGAGTGAAGCACTGATACGGTAAAATGTTTACCTGATTATCTTAATTATTATTGATTTTGAAGGATCTGTGTTGTACCATATGAGCAAAATTATATGTATACTTCTGAATTCTGAATGTACCGTGTGTCTTTAATTCATCGTGACTATACAGGCTGATTCAAATTAAGTGCGCACCATTGCTATTTCTGTTATTATTGATTCTAGAAAGTAGGTTAAATTAGCGTTTTTAACCGAGATTAACATGCAGCTCGTGAAAAAAAATTTAATCACGCATTTTCGAGAAATTTCGAAATTTAGATTTTTTTAATGGAACACCCTGTATATTTTCAAAAATTCTGAACGCCGTCTTCCTTTATAATATAAAAGTTTCGATACAGTATTGTCCTAAAACGAATAATAAAATAGTTATAACAGTTTATATTTCGTTATAAATATTGTCATTACGCCGCTAACATTTGACACAAGACACAGATACATTTTTTGTATTTAATGTTTATTTTAACCTATTAGAGCAAAAGATATTAAATTAAAAAGAAACAAGTACATGTATAATTTATAAATAATGCCCAAAAGTGTCACCTTCCTGCTCAATACATATTCGTGTCCGCTTCAGTACACTCTGGATGGCTCTTAAAATTGTCCTTCTATCCAATTGGCAAAAAACTTCTCTGACCTTGTCTTGCAATTCGAGCACATTATCGTATCGCGTCTTGTGCACCTCATTTTTTAAATGTCCCCAAAGAAAAAAGTCTAGAGGTCAGTCAGGAGAGTGTGCTGGCCATTGAATTGGTCCATTTGTACCAATCCACTTTCCGGTAAAGATGGTGTCGAAGTAGATTTGCACTAGGTGATAGTTGTGTGCAGGAGCACCATCGTGCTGAGAGTATAAATTTTGGTACATCTGGTAATCGGCGTTATCAAGGAAATCCTCTAGAACATCACGAATAAATTCCAAATATCTGTTTCCTGTAAACGTCCCGTTGTAGAACACTGGACCAACGACTATCCAACCAATTAACCTGCTCCAAACGTTAAAACTAAATCGAACTTATGTAGCATGTGGACGCACTATTAATAAATTATGACCAGTAGTGATTATATTTCTTATTAAACATACATCTATTTGAAAAATTTGTTTCATCGCTCCATAAAATGCACTATCCTGCATTCAAATATTCATCACAAAAATTAATAAACGATCGACAGATAGCCAATTTCCTGGCCGTAATGTTTGAAACAGTCTGAACTTCAAGGGGACACACTTATGCTTTTTCAACATTTTTTGAACTGATTCCTTCGTAGCACTTCTAATAGAAAATTCGCGATGCGCTTCAAAATATGCTAACACAGTAATTTCTACTTCTTCGTTGACGATGATATTTGTCTTTGTTCTTTTCTTTTTAAATAGGCAATCATGTAGTCTAAACTGATTGTATAGATTTCGAAAGTAAACCCAATGTGTGCTTCCAGCATATCACATTTCTCCAAATGAGGAAATACCATAGTGACATATGGTCAAACACTAAGCACCCAAAGTAAACCCAAAATCTTCCGGAAAATGAATAGAAAGGTAGCAACAAAAAACAACACAAAACCAAAAAAAAACACTTTTTAATAACTAAACGTGCGAAGAATTTATACTCAATACGTTATTGACAATAAATTACAAAGGGCATACTATTTGTTTTGTTTAAAATGAAAGAAGCCTACTATTGATTTTACAGAATAAAAGTGTATCGTTGACATCAACTAAAATCCACCATAATTACTTTATTATTCGTTTTAGGACAATACTCTATTGAAGCATTTATATTACAAAGAAAGTTAGCATTCAGAATTTTCAAAAATATACAGGTTGTTCCGTTTAAAAAAATTATAAATCGAAATATCTCGAAAATGGGTTGTTTTTTCATAACCTGTATGTTAATCAATGTTAAAAATACTAAAACTTTGCTAATTTAACCTGTTTTCTAGAATCAATAATAACAGAGATAGCAATAGTGCGCACTTAATTTGAATAAGCCTGTATAGTTGAAATTATATTGGTTATGTAAGCTAATTAGCTTGCCAAATATCGTAAATACTTATGTCGTCGAGCTTAAAGTTTTGTATCTATGAATTTATTTTCAATTTATTATATAAGTTGTTGAAAATGGCCACCATTTGACGTGTGAGAAGTGGCACCATCTTGTTGGAAATATCCCTGTTGCAGCTTGTCTTCGCGAAGTTGGTTTATGAAGGATTCTAACATGTTGTTTCGATACCTTTGGGTATTTATTTATAGTTCAAAAATTTATTATGGGTATCAATCGTCTGCAAGAAACACCAACTTTCTGAGGATGCAACGCAGACTGTTGAAATATATCAGGGTTTTCAGCACTCAACAGGCAGTAACAATTCATGATAGGCCTGTACTTTATAAGGAAGTAAATCAATGTCCCTGCATTGTTCTGCATGTACCTGTATGACTGCTGTATGACTTTGCAAAGACGTTGTTGTTTCTGCGTTCATAATTTCTCGAACATTTTCAATAGTTTGCTCTGTACGGACTGTTGGCCAACTACCACCGCTCTTATGTGTGACACTTCCTGTTTCTCTGAGCAATCGTATACAATGACCACATTGACAAAGTCAGCTTCCAAGAACACAAAATCAGGAAAATGTCGAAATTCAATCAGGCAAACTGCAATACTGTATCTCCATTCCACATTTTCAAGATTTCTATTACGAAAATAAGATTGAATGATGAATCGCTTACGTAAATTCTGAAAATACCATGTTGAGTAAAGGATTAAATGGAAACAAACATAATTCAACCTATTAAAGACAGTTTTTCTAATCATAGAAATTCCTTACACACATAAAAATACGGTGTTGGATTTAACACCGATTTCTCTCCGTCTGGTAGTTTCCTCGCGACCAAGTGCACAAGTAGTTAAATGCAACGGAGTTGTATAATTTAGTACTAATATCCGAGATTCGGAGTTAAATTACACTTTTTCGTAGTTAAAGTTTCCCTTCCGAAGTTCTAAAAACAAACGGAATTTGAAATAGAACGTTGAAAGGGTCTAAAGTCTAAGGCATTATTCGTATCAGTAGGTAACAAAATATTATCTAAAACGATAATAACGATTTGGCAAGAACCCACTGATAACAGCAATGATTGGTTGGTTTTTTTATTCTCTACGCCATCTTCTAATGGAAAACTTATCTGCAATAAATACCTGGTTGAAAGAAAGAAACATATTTATGACGGTGAAAAGTTACATGATAAAAAATAATTATTTTCGTCGTCTCGTCTATAGAAGTTCTCTCAATACCACCTCGTCCACTGGCAGTGATTGTTCAACCTTACTCGATCTAGTTTGGTAAACTAAGCGAATGAAGTATGGCCGTTATGAATTACAAAGGCATACGTATATGCAGCAAATTTCCTTATACCATAACAGTTATGGAACACTTACCTGTTTTCGTAATAGTATTAATATCTAGGTTTCCGACTGTTATCTTATCCAAATAATGTATTTTTCATTATCTAGTACATCACCCATGTATGTAACTTCGATACTGATTGCTGCAGGCAAATACAACGCGCTTGCGCTAGCAGCAATTCTACCCGACCTCACTGAAACATTACTTTTAACAACTTTAAGGAATTAAGTTTCTAAACTATTTATCAACACCGAAAGTTAGCATATTTTTTTCCGTTTGGTGTTGATATTATCCGTGCGTGATGTTAAACAACGAGTAACACCGTCGAAGGATATTAAATTTCTATTTTTTGGAGTTGGAAATTTCTAACTACCTGGGGTGTAGTTAGAAACATTCCCGAAAAGCGTTGTAATACTTCTTTTTAATGTTAATTTAACAAATTGTTAGTGAGAATTTAACTCTTTTCAGAAAAGCCACAACCCCGTTTAATTTAACTCCGTAAAAATTTTATGTGCGTACCTAAATAATTTTTGCTCATATGGTATGTCTTAAATGTTAGATTAAAATGTTTTGCAATATTTACTGTATAGTTCTAATTATTTTTCTTTGCAACTCACTGTGATCAGAACCATATAAAAACGGGAACATTTTGATTCTGATTTTTATAAATACGTCGAATATAGAACGGCAGTAAACTTATTCTAATACATATGTAGTGCAATCTTATTGCCATACAGTCTTCTATACGATCTTGAAAAACTATGTGCAAAATAACGAGTATTTTATAAAATTCCGTTTTTTCCAGAGTTTGTTACAAATGTGGTTTAAATTTTATTAAATCTGAAGGATGCAACAGAATGAAATGCAGTTGTGGCGCCATGATGTGTTACCTATGTAGTAAACCTGTAGTAGATTATACACATTTCAATGGACCTGGAGGCGATAAATATCATTTGTAAAACTATACTGTCGCTGTAACAACAATTACATAATTCGTAAATGTTTCAGATGTCCTCTCTTTAGTGACACAGACGAGGTACATAAACAGAATATTGAAGAAGGAATTGAAAAAGCTGAATTCGACATCCTTTTAAATAAACATATTTCGGTAACTATCAACAATACTTAACACTCATATAAAACGTAGGCAACAATGTTATAGAACAATTAAGGCAGATGCCTCATAATAAATCAAGATCAAACATTCCTGTACAAACTCTATTCACAAGTAAAGATACGGGTTTTTCTGCTACACGGAAAGTGTTCTTCGGAACAGTTCGGAAAGTTCTATTCTATATATGTGATGGTTTGTGTAATTCTTCCTCGAAGCCACTGCTCCATAAGTGATCGCTGGTATCACTGTTTTTATTTCCCATCTCCGTTTTCACTGCCCTTGTAGAGAGCAGCTGCAACAACCATCCGTACGTCGTGCCGCCTACCCCTCGTTTAGTTAATGCTTTCTTAACAGCCTCCTGCGGATTGTTGTTAAAAACGCCCTCTTTGCCTAGAAAGAGGCACACTTCAATTTCTTTGTTCATTAGTGTATCTTGGATTTGACTTGTCAGCTCCACTAATGCAGTCTCAGTAGAAGTGCCTATTTGGTACACGTACTGACGGGTGTGCAATGGCACCCACTGCAAGATATCTGTCCTAATTCAACTGTCTACAGCCTTCTCTGCTGTTTACTGTAACTTATGCCTTTTCCAATCTTCTGATATGTATCCTAATTCTAAACTGCTCCGGGTTAACCGGAAGTAGAACTGGAAGAATCGCACCTACTCCTGATGTCTTAAAAGGCTGCTGAAAGGTGTTTATGGCCAACTTCATCGGTTCGGTGCCAGATATGTGCCTAGCCATGCAATGGAACCAATTTTTCCTAATATGTACATATATGCGTTATTTTTTTAACCAATATAAGATACGAACACTACAGTAATGGACGCATTCAGTTTGCACAAGGTAAGTTACCGGTAGGTATCAGTAACAAATTACAGATAATGAAGCATTGGTCAGTCGTCGATATGCTGACAATACGTTCAATTACACATAACGGCAAACTAACGATGATTCACGCACGGGCAATTGAAATTGTTAACTAGATGTTCTTATTTTCAAATATTTGCATCTACATTTGACGTTTTTACGTATAAACAGTAAAATACTTCCTCTTTCAGAATTCATCTGCAGTAGACATTGGAAATAATGTTAAAGAAGTAATAGAATCTGCTCCAAAAATACCTATTCAAATAATACAAGATATACCTCCACCAGTACCTCCGAGGAGACGTAGAAAACTTCGGCCTCGTCGCCCAGCACCTCCCCCACCAGTTGCGATTATACTTCCTAGGCCCTAATTGAAATCGTCCAGAAACTTTAGGCAATTTTTTTTATTTTTATATATATGTATTAATAGCATTTCATCTTATTTAATGAATAAACTGCTGACGATCAAAAAAGCCATTCATATCATTGCTATTATTCTTGCATTATTACTCATTTCTAATGACCATGTCTCAACTATAAAAGAAATCGACAGAAAATATGTGGAAAGAATAGAAACGTCCATAGCCAATAATGTTCTAAAATGAGAAGCAACAAGACAATTATTAACTAAATTGCGGCATGAACTTTTTATTAAACAATAATCATGGCCAAACATAATAGGTAGGTACATACTTGCATATTATATTGATATAACATTATTTTAATCAAAGTTGCTCGCGCCATAATAATTATAGGTAGTTAACAATGGAAATATGTAACTAATATGTGACATGTGGTAAAATACTAAGTTTCCAACTGCAAACTTTTACGATAAACTTTGACCGAGATCTAGAGGGTTTCGGCTTTAGAGTGTGTCAAGAAATAAGGAAAAAGAAAAAACTACAAACTTGACGTTTTGCCGCTAACTTCAGTGGCTTCTCCAGGAACATGAATGGTAAGTAAGAGAAGTAAGGGTAACTCAATCGGTTAACCGCGTTAGAAGAAAAAACTTTCATTCTGAAAGGTAAGAAAAGGACCTCTGACAATCAGAAGGTCCATGGAAATCTTCAATATAATTTGGACGAGTTCGTCATATTCTTTGCTCATGACATGACTATATTTACATGTTCGATTTCGATTAACATGTATTATACCTTTTTTACATTTGAAGGAATCGCATATCAATCTGTTTCACGATATGTATATATTTTACTTATTTTTATAAAATATTTTTCTTTACTTTTTCTACGGGAAGGTTATTATAAAAGTTATATCTTGTACTTATTCACTCCACCATGTGTATAATTTGATCCGATAGCTTTATTCAATCCATCGATTGGTATTTTTAGGGGCTTTTTTTGACAAAAACTTTTTATACAGGATGTGTCGTGTAACAGTGGCCCATACCAAACGTTCTTCTTTTAAATGCACCACCTTGTATATTACATCTTTGGATTCTTCAAGACATTCTACAGATATTGCATGTGCAAACATACTCAATACTTATTACCCGTTTGGGCCATGATAATGAAAACATAAGCAAACACAATTACAGGGCTCCTTTTTACTGATGTAAAATTTAAAGCTATAGTTTTGTTTACTTTTTGATTAAAGCACCTGTCTTAGCAAATTGTTGTCTGACTGCATGAGAGTGTTGTATAGTCGTTCAAATTTCGTTAACTGCATACGAAAACGAAATGGTTCATTTAACAGAAAAATCACAGAAAAACAATTCTGTTATAAGGATAACACAAGGACACAAATGGAAGTTGCTCGCATATTTCATGAAACATTTCGCGAAAAGCAGTTTTACGAGCTGGACATGTGATGCAGATAAAAAAAGCATCTACAAAGTGAATGATACCATCTCAGGAACTCGTGGATGACGATTTTGATAAGAGAACCTATTTTTGTGAATAAATGATGGCAATGTTAGAAAACAATGTAATCCAATTAGAAGGTGGTTTGTTCTCTGGTGACTGTAATTGACTTCACGGTCATGCTAATAATCCTCGTTATTGATCCAGCGAAAATACTCACTGGATGATAGAAAAACACACGCAGTACCTTAACAAGCTTAATGTTTAGTCAGGAATTGTTGCGAAATTATATCATAGGTCCCTTTTGCATTAATGGCGATTTGATACTTATTTAGCACTGTTCTAGAATAATGTTATGGCAACTTTGATAAACTTCTATCCTGATTTTGTATCCACATCCACAAGTTCCAACGAATATGATATGGTGTCAGCAAGATGGAGCACCGCACCATTACCAAATCAAGCTCCGGCAGTACCTCCACCAAATATTTCCAAATCGGTGGATAGGAAGACGAGAATTGATGGAATCGTCAGCACGATCCCCTGATATCTGACATCATTCGACTTCTTTTTATCGGGATATGTCAAAAATATTGTATACAAAACTAAATCTCGCGATTTAGCTGACTTAAGAAGAATAACACTGGCGATTAGGGCAGCGGAGATGGGGAGTAACGTTAGAAGAAATTTGTATTAATAAGTGTTGCCAAGAAGTTTTGATCATCTCCAACATTGGCATGAGTATCTTTTTTCCTTTTTTAAGTTATCAAGAAATAAATACTATTGCTTATCAGTTTTTGAGCGTGTGTATATAGTAAATTTCTGTATTTCCCCCATTCATATATCGAATTTATTCCATTTGGCTGATACACAGTGTATACAGGGTGTCCGCAATATACAAAGCATGCATTTAAGGGTTGATAGCTACAACGATTTAGAAACAAAAACATATAATACACATAATGTAGTTCAAGGCCTTATAAACATATGTTGCTTAGCTTGCATCTGTGATAGAGATGTGCTTCTATCGAATACGTGTACAGTATGGTGTAACAGAAATGACACCACGCTTCACTTTCAAAGTATTAAATAATTCGTTTTCGTCGTTGTTTTCAGTTATTTTCAGCTCTAAATTTTTGATATGCTTTTTTGGTTCTTTAAGAAGAAACATGGATGAGTTTTCTTGTACAGTTTGACCAAATAAGGTTTTTTAGAAATAATTCTTTTCCTCGTTTACGCTTACAGATAGAACCAGGGTGTATTAAATGTTTTTGTTTCTAAATCGTTATAGCTATCATCCCTTAACTGCATGCTTTGTATATCGCGGACACTGTGTATATGTATGTTCTTTAATCCGTTTGATGGGTTGAAACTTTTTCCCCCCAATCATAACTTTTAAAATTTATTCGATTTGTATTTCTGTGTATTATGTACAAATACATACAACTCGCGTTTCTATGTCAAATTCCTCTGCATATTTTTATAAAATTGAACATAAATAACACTAAATTTAAGATTCTCGTAGGATAGCAATGTAGAAAGTACTTTTTTATTGGAAATAAAAAAAAACGTGTGTATCAAAAATTTGTATTCTCAGAGTAAAATTAAATAAATCTTATAAATATGGATCAAGCATCAAAATTATCTTTTTTATAAATTAATTGTAAGGTACATCACTAACTACTAAATAATATCTAAGTAAATACACATGTCAAAAAAATAAACAACAAAATTATTCACATTTTTTTAATAAGTCTCAGTCTCAAGGGTTTACATTTAACAGACAGAGTTTAGTTACATTACTGCTTACATTAATCAGCATACAAACAAAATACAATCTCTGAAACGTCTTCAATATTGTTTTGATTAGGAATGTAAAGATGTAACGTATATAATGTGAGAACCCACAACCATTAATTAATCAATTTATAATTTTTGTAACAGACATTTACTAAAGAGAGTAACAATAATCAGAAACTATGAGTATCCTATTTTCCTCCAAGCACAGTCAAAGAAAGTAAAGGTTGGACACTTTCAATACGTTGTGATATGTCCGACCACTTTTTTTCATGAGTGTACGTAACATAAATAGGGCAGGCGCATTTTGGATTCAATTACTCACACCATTACTACAAGTTTACGCTAGTGGTATGTACAATGTGTGCGTAGATTGTGGAAGTCAGTACAATCAGGATTGCAAAAAGTACACGTCAAAGCTTTTCACACAATCTGTATAATGAAAGTTTCAAAATCCCCGCCTTAATTTTTTCTAAATTTTTAGTAAGTTAAAAATTGTTTTAGTGTTTTGCTATTATATATGTATATAAAAAATCGGCCCACTTATATAGTAACAAAAGTAGGTACTACTTAACTCTAGGATGCAAGCATAACATTTTTTACACAGAAGTGCTGGGTCTCCAAGATCCGTGATATGCATCCTAGGGTCCTAACTATTTAGAACAAATTAAGACTAATACATCTTTCTTACATATTACGGACTGCGACTAAAGTTGTTAATATTTAAAATTAAATGCTTTTGAGTCAGTTCTCAAGGAAGTAACCGAGATTTTTCAAATATACTAGTTACAACACTGCCAGATCAATAAATTACTTCAGGCCTATGCGATCGCTGCAACTTCATTCTCGTATTAATGAACTGACAATCATAAGTCATAAATTACCTGTCCAGTAGCGCATGCATTCAAATATTGAATAAGTCTGCAGTGTAAAGTTGGGTTATATTTATCTATTCCTTTTACTACAATTTTATTAACAGTGCATTTATGGTATTGATAGTATCAAACTGTAGTCGCACTCTCTGGGTGGCAAATATATAAGAATGTAGGTAGGTATTTTAAATTGTGTTATTTGTTATTTGGTCTTCCACGGTAATGAAACTGTACATGAACATGTACTTGAGACCATAGCGAGCGGTGAGCTGGCGATTAATTTTGTTCAGACTTGCATTTGATAATGGCAAAATTAATTATACATGCATTTTTTCGGGCGGTTTGTATCAGTAACACAAACGCTTCCAGATTTGCTAAGTAAATGCAGTCGCAGTTATTGTTTACTAGGCATATATTGCGTATTCAGTTCTCTTTACATAGCTACGCCTAATTAACCAAAAAAGTATTGCGCCAGAAGATACATATACACGTATTTTTAAAAACAGAGCTATTTATACCTCCCATAAATGCTAAAAATAAATAAACATTGCTGCCGGGAAATCACCTGGCCCTAGTATTACACGTTTTTTGTTTATAATAATTAAGGCGCTTCTTGCTAACGGCCACATACGAATGTACATTTATTTGTTTCAGTATTCCAGACACCTTACAATTATTCTTAAAAGTGCGATTATGAACATTTAAGGGTGTTACTAGTATAATATGTATTTTTTTATCATAAAAGTCGTTTCAACTGATAGTTTCAGCTACTTTCCAACCGGATACTTACTGCTAGTTGAAACAAACCAATTATGAATGATTATGTATAACATTAATAAAACACTTTTTGATGTAATTCGGTTATTCAGTAATTCTAGCACGCAGAAAATTACAACTATAATTTTAATTAAACGGAATACATTTAGTACTACAAACCACTTCAATAATTATATTAGATGTATTCACTAAGTTAGCAAAATTACGCTATCACAAATAGGCGAATGTAGGAAATCGGATCTAATTTCACAAATTTATTACATTTTCATTATTTGCAAACTAAAACCCTCTTATTGTTAGTGAACCATTTACAATGAAGTATTATCACCTTCTTGCTCTTAAAACAATAACAAAACTTAATACACTGCTTAATTAATTATTAAATGTAAGCACACTAATGCCCGGTTTCTGAAAACTCAAGCAGAAGTTATCTGCTCAGTATATGTCGATTTAACAAAGACAGCCGTTGTTAAATTGCCAGATATCAAACAGATAACTGCTGTTTGACGTTTCAGAAACCGGGCATAACATTACGTCTAACACTCATAGCCGTTCTAACTAAAATGTGTTTAAACATACAGATATTTGTTGGCCCTCTATTTAAATTTGTGTTCGAGATGAATTAGCAGCAAAATGATGTATGCTATGCACAACAAAAATATTTATTTATAAATTATCTTTTATGTAGATTCACTTTTGAATTTCTATAATTTGTCTATATCTTGAAATATTTGATAATAGATACTAGTGGAGTAAGCTGTTCAAGAATTCTTCGGCCACATCCAATTGGTTGCAAGACGCCTACGAATGCCTTCCATGGTCTAAGAATGGGTAGTATATACACGAGTATCCGTGGCTTCTAAGGAGTTGATTGCTCATAATAGTATATTATGACACGAGTGCATAATCAGGCTTTTAAAGCACGAGTAACGAGTTTAAAGCCACGATGCGAAGCGGAGTGGCTTTAACGTTACGAGTGCTTTAAAAGCTAATTATGGACTATACGATATTTTTTAGTATAAATGCAACAATAATTTTAACTAGAAGAAATCAAATCAATAATTTCAATACATTTTATCGAGTGATATGTGTCTCTATATTATTACAGAAATTCAAAAACTAGCTGCTGAAGCTGAATTAAGTTTAATACCTGCAAAGTCCAAATAATAATTCAAATCAATAATCAATAATTCCAATACATATTATCGAGTGACACATGTACCTATATGTCATTTGACATTTCCCGACATTTCTCTGTACTATTAAACGTTTGGGATTGGCTGTTACCAAGCAACCTCTTTACGCACGCCGTGTGATAAAGCCCCGATTATGCACGCTTATGGGTGTGTTTTGATTGGTTTATGATGCATGCATACTAAAAAACAAATTATAGTAGTGGTTTAAATTCAATTCGTAAATTATTTTATATTTATATTATATTAGTTTCTTGGTGCACACACTGACTGATAATATAAAATAAGATTATTACTATGATTCAATTTCGATTTTAAGACAAATATACACAATGTAGGTTTTTCATAACCATCATAAAGTAATACAACTGAAAAATATGTACAGTATCAGTAATTGACGAAACCCTAACCTAAATTATTTTAAAATCAGATGATAGATATGTGCCATCATAAACGAATGCATAATTTAAATCGATATTAAAATGTGGACGAAAAGGAATATTGAGTAAGTATCAACGCTTATAGTCTAGGAATGATTTAGTCTTTTCGGAATACGTGCACACAGAAATATACATTTTACATTTTTCTGTGCAAAAAAAATTACAAATTTTGAGTACAAACACTGAATGTTAGAGTTTATCTAGTAGGCTCATAGGCTAGTTAAAAAAAGGTCCACTGTGTAACAAACGTTTGATTGAAACTCCAAAACATTTTAGTTCACAGATCACATCACTAGTAAGTGATCTGTGGTTTTTGGTCGGTTCACAACATGAATTGTAATGCATATGTGTCAGTAGTAGTAGTAAGTCAAGATATTTGTGCGGGAAAATGAGAAAAACTAGGATCTGTCTATGAAATATACAGCACCTACAGGAATTAATAATTTTACAGACAGTGTCTATTTGTAAGAAGTAATTGGTGAAATTGAAGGGGATGGTAAAGAAGGTGATGTTGAAGCCAAAAGTAATTTTACTGGTTTCCTCGTTGTAAATGCTGACATAAACAACGTCTTAAAAGAACAAAAACAACACCGGTTGAAAAATTAGAAAGAATAACACAAAAAGTAGAAAATCCTGTCTGAACAATAAGTAATATGTGGAGATAACGAATGCAAAGAAAAATTATGTAAGTTGACAAGTTAACATTCGAATAGAGTGTTTTATCCATCCAAACAATATACTTCATCATTCCAATAGCTTTTGCATTTTCCTCAATATAAAAGGACAAACGTCGATTGGTTCTCAATGAATCTAGAATAGCAAAAATCAGTAAAAAAAATCTATTTGAAAATGTAAATAATTATAGTAGCTCAATAATGAAGAGAAAGGCTTTTGTTGCTCCTCCATATGCTTTCGCATTGAAGACAATTTATTGCAGAAAGACTGTTTATTTCAATTAAGATCCATTTGGACACTTTGGAACAAAAGCTTTCAACTAATGTCGACTCCAGGAAGCAGTATGTTTATGATGTCAAAACATAAAACGTAAATAGCATAACTATAAAGTAGAGTTTTATATATTGTAGACAGTAGAACATTATACTTATAATATAAAAAATATTCGAGGAAGCAGATCAGTCGCCAACTGGCCATTCGCATGCTGTAAATGTTTAAAATTTACTGCAAAATCTAGTGGAGATAGTCTTATTTGCGGATATTCTTTATTCGAGAATGTTGCTATTAAAAAGCATTTACGTGCGAGAAAAACATTCTATTATTGAACAAGAGGGCAACTATAAAAATCTGCTAGCAGATTTCCGTCAAATGAAAATAAAGAAGAATTACACTATTACAAATTATCTACAATGTAAACTCATCCCTATGACGAATTATGTTACGATTATTATAATTTAGATGACTATCTTGGAACTCCACATAAGTATTACGGGTACGAAAAGTGTAAGATCGTAGGGGCTGCAAAAACAATCCATATCATGGAGCGAAACCGGACGACAAGAAATGGGGCCAATGTGTTGGATGTTTGTGTTAAACGTCTTCTGTACATTTTGTTGTATTATTTTCGCTTTTAAGTAGTTACTTATTATGCAGGCGAAAAATTAACTGAGCATCAGTTCATACTTTCGATATTATACTCAAGTCACGAATGGCTGCTTAATAGTTAGTACCAGTCATATAGTATCGCTTAAGAGAAAACTAACGGCAAATAGATACAGTAGTGAACATTTTACAGAAAATCCAATACAAACGTTAATGTAGTAGCAATAGCATAAAAGCTAACGACGCATAAAGGGCGAGTGACATTGTAGCTAGTTGATAATTATTCGGCACATTTCCAAACAAAATCGAAAGCTATACAAGTAATTGTTTCCGTCGAACAACTACAACAGGCGAATTGGCATACAAATAAAAATGTTAGTGTACTGCAGAAAATAAATGCATATTTAAGATGAAGCTTAGAGCGTGTAATTATGATATTACACAGTCAAGACGATAGAAAACGTAGGAACAAAAAAGAATTACTAGGCTGAATTCTTTGGCGGACGTATCTTGCAGTATTACATACAGGTTTACTATTATTATCAATACTACAACCACTACTAGTACTACTAATAAAAATTGAAATATAAAACTGAAGCTGAAGAGCTCATTCGTTTTCACATTTTCAAAAGCATTAGATTAGCGCTACATTTTCAAGATGTTATCAAGAATGATTCACAGTGCGTTATAAAATAAAATATATTAATAAATTTACTCTTGTGTGTGCTTAATATTAACCAAATTATGATAAAGCATTTCTTACTTTAACTCATATATTATATTTTAATATGGTTAACTACCATGCCATTGCCACAAGACGCATTTAAAGTGTTTACTTTAACTGCTTACTAAGAGTCTTCACCTACAAATCATGGCTTGAAGGTGTTTTAATATTCCAACATTCTCTATATCCAAGTAAATTCCGGTGTATTCTCTATCCCATAAATGAAATGAAATTATTTCGTCGTAACCTTTCGTAATATGAGATTTTGTTTGGAGGCAGTGTTAAACAATTTCGTTTCATAGATCTTTCTCTCTAATTAAAACTATTGAATTCTTAAAAATGTTGTCTCTCGTTATTTATTACACATTAGCTATCATTTTTCCAATCGTTCTCTATTCTGTCTAAACCGGTATAACATCTATCACATTTCTCTAAATATCAGATAAACTAGTGCACTTATAACTTAGCTGTGATGTTTACGATTTATCGCGGTAGAACCTTTTAACCATACCTTTACAGAAAATTTCAAAAACAATAAGAGATTACAGATCACAAGTTTGCGCGATGAGATGCAAAGACAACATCAAAAGTGTTTAATTAATATCCTACATATAATATATATGTGTGAATAAATTGTATGTATAAGTATATATAAAATTTTTATATAAAATCACAATCTAAATACGCTTACTGTTTATAGAAAAACAAATGCGTAACAAATTTCGAAAATAAATCATTAAATTCTCAATAATGTCAGTCAAAGCTGTATACATTATAGCAAAATCTGTTCTTTTCATTGACAATTAATTATTCTCGTCGGGAGGTACATTCGCTACATCAAGCTCTAATGGTCCTCCTACTGCACCCTCTTCATTCTCACCCAACGGTACTATATCCAGTGGTAGAATAGGTGGCGGTTCAGTATTGATTGTTACTATTGGATTGCCTCGCGCATCTAATTCCAACGCCGGATCCGCTGTTGCTTCTGCAAGATTAGTAACACTTTTTGACTTGACACATTGGAAATCCACGTGTCTACTCTTCGCTTCTTCCTTTTCCCATGACATATGAATAAATGGTCGCTGAACATAGTTATAGATTACCTCCGCCCTACCACCAGGACGTTTTTTTACTTTTTCTTTATATGTTGGATAACCTAAAATAAACAGTACAAAAGTTTTGCTAAAATTAACAATTTTGTTACTAAAATTAAACGTAACTAGCTGTAACATCTTTCTCCAGACATTTCCATTACAAAATATTTTGTTTTATTTCAACCGATAAAACTATTATTCAACCTGTACAAAGAAGCAATCTTTATTAATAATCGTCAGGTCGACTGAAAACTCTATACACCTGCATATTATGTTTCGGGGCAGGATACACTTACACAGGTATGTCGACGTGCATCTTATGCATATGTCATTGCAAAGTATTAATTGTTAAATACAAATTCCGCCTACAGAACCAACGATTTTAACGTCTTTGAAATAAATTTCAAATGTAATTTGCTTCGCAATGATGTCATGCGCGGCTTTGACAATATTTGGTTTTGAAATGAGCATCCCTGTATAAGTTTATCCTGTTTCGAGGCTACTCGATAGATGAGCGAACTGGACATGTAAATCTATCGATATCGAATATCCAGAGAGGTACGAAACGTATTCCTACTTAATAATTTTATAATCTTGGCCCGTGATTCAATATCGACCATCTAGTGGAATATATAAATGTCTATACTACTCTGTACAATATTAATCATTGTTAAGAGTTAAAAAAACGGCGATATATGTTAAAGAAAAGTTACATAATACGACGACCTTAATGAGACGACATTAAATAATATAATAGAGTCGACATAAACAAATTCTGTATTTGAAGAGATGAGAGAAACTAGCAAAACAGTGCAAATTCGACAGTTATATTAGAATGCATTTACAAATTTTTCTTCACATTCCACTTCTAGAAGCCGAAACTTTCGGATTTCTTGTATTTTCTGTAACTTCTTATTAATGATATTGAGATGCGGTTTGTTGTATAATAGTCTAAACACCGTTATTATAATTTAATAAACCAATTTCATTTGTGAACATGTTTAGTAATTCAACCTAACCTGAAAGTTTTAAATTGGAACCGCACTACTTTTGCTTCCTTTTAAGAGTTTTTCTACGGAATGAATGAGTAGATCTTTCCTATTCTCGTGTTTTTTGTCGCAACACTAGATACATGTTTTATATAAGCTGAAAATTAATACCGCAAACGTCAACAACTAAGCTTACGTTCTTTGACTTGAAAATATTTTGATGGATGCAAGACGATTGATATACAGGGTTACCTTTAAAAAGCTATTAAACTACGTGAGTTTGGAAACTACATAGTATAAATGTGTAACTGAAAATAAAAAAAGAAATTTATAGGTAGCATCAACAAATTTTCAAATTTTACAGCCCAAAATGCAGTTAAAGTCGGTCCATTTCTTTAATTATCCTGCGTTTATACAAATATTGCTGGTTTTCCAGTTCACGCCTATAGAAGTAAAAAATCCATAAAGAATTATTAGATGGTATGAATAGTGTATTGAAATGCAGCTGGCCGGTATTTGCACGAGACCAAGACAAAGAGACATAAACATAAATATGTATTAGAATTCATAAAGAATAGGTCGACAGTTGAGTGACCTACAGGGTTGTTAATTTTATCAAGTCAGCTTTTATTAGTTATCGAACTGATCTTTGTATTGTGAAGTATTTTTATGAATACTAGATTTTAGTTATTTGTTATATAAACAAAAATCTTTTTATGAAATTTGTGGTGGTCCTGAGAAGAACCGATGTAGGAGAAACAAGACAAAATAGCAGCAGTAATACAGGAATTAATGTGGCGTTGAAATTTATTATATGCGCACGTAAAGTTCGGCATGTTGTCGCGAATGCGTTGTGTTGCAACAAAAATGGAATCTCACAGACCCTTGGCATTTTCAATATCGGGACGACGAACATACACAATTTTTTTCATATACCTATCCCCACAGAAAAAAATCTAATGGAGTTAGATCTGGACTACGAGCTAGCCAAGGAATGTGAATAATACGTCCAACCCAATGTGGCGAAGTTTCGTTTAAAAATGCTTGACCAGGTTTAGTACTATGCGCGGGTGCTCTGCAGTGCATAAACCGTAATTTTTGTCGTATCGCCAATGGCATGTCATTCAAATACTGCAGTAATGTATCCCAGAGAAACTTCAAATACGAAATGCATTTTAATCATTGTGGGAGCACACGTGGTCCAAGTGATTGATCGTCTACCAACCTTGCCCAAACATTTGCGGATATCGTAACTGGAGAGGAGCCGTACTCTATATGGTGGGGATTTTCATATGTCTGTTGTGGTAATTGAAAATACTATCTTTGTAATCTATTAAAATTACTGCACTGGAATCTGTCTGTTGAACTTCTCTACGCTGAAACCAATCGCAGAAGG
>SMLS01069298.1:0-18683 GCA_004785975.1 Popillia japonica
CTCTCCCTTATAGTATAATATACTCTTATTTAATTAGGTAGTGTATATAGGTACATATGTATAAAGGTTTTTTAGTTAATGTATGTTACAATAGGAATGTATTAATTTATAAAATATAAATTAAAACTCTGTTTGGCAACAATATTAATAAAAGAACCACAAGAACAAGAAAATTTAGTTATCAGGTTATCACACTTATTATATCTAATGAATTCTGCACATACATAATTACATACAATTCAAAAGGTACCAACTTTAGGTATAGTGAACGCTGTATGTATCTGGAGGGTATAATAATTATATAGTAGTTATGATAACAATATGCAGGTTGTTCCATTTGAAATAAACTAGTTTTACTCATTTGACGGTTAATGTCGTTCTATGAAAAGTTACATCCATGTTTTACGTACAAATGTAAAAATCCATCTAAATATCAAAGTAATTTATCGTGTAGACAAGTTTTAAAACTGAAGATATAGATATTGCTGCTCTGTGAACTATAGACGGCTTTTACTTTTTTTTTATAAAACGAATAGCGATTTAGTGCACAGAAATCAGGTTCTGTATCCAGAACAAAATATCAACACCCCCATACCACCAGCAAAAATTACGCAATATATATACGCAATGCTTTGTAATAACATATAGTCCTCTGCTATTCCTAAATATACTAAATCAGGTTAAAACGGGTATTACTGATTTTTACAAACAAATTATTAAGCATATTAGTGAGGTACCACTTTTGTCATTAACCTTAATATCAGGTTTTTGTAGTTCGCTTGGTTTTGAAAATGTTTATGAATTTTAAAATCACGAATAAATTACATTCTAAATAATTGCAGCACAATATAAACTGAAAAGTTAGTGTTTTATTGCAACTACTCCTTTAGCTTCGATTTTATAAAAACGAGTTTCTCTTTGTTCGATTTGAAAATTTTTCTTACATCATTTTGCAATATGCACTTCTCTCGTTGAATCTTTGCCGATACGTCATTCGTTATCCATTATAAGGTAAGCCACACGATTATTTTTTTCTCCTTGACTAACATAAAAGTTAGAAAGAAACAGGTTTGTCTGATTTGACTAGATTCATATTGAGAAAATGGCGGAAATTCAAGACGTATCGGCAAAGATCCAACGAAAGAACAGTCACATTAGTCATGGATTTTTGCCGTAACTTGTGCTTTCTATTGTTGGGTTTTTGGTAAGTTAATCAATTATCTAGTTTTCATATCGGTTTATCAGTAGCAGCGTGAATTTAATACCTATTTGATTTTGTAATAAGCTTGTTACATTGTTTTGATCGAATTGTATAATCGATACTCATAGAACGTCTATAGCAGAATGGTTCCCTATATGTTTGAATTTGATGTTTATTTTATTGTAGTGTAATGCTGTTCCTACAGATATCGTCTTACAATTAGATCAACGGTTCTTGATACGTGTACATATTACCATAATAATTTTATTTGAACAAGATGCAAAAACAAAGAAATAAAATTTATTTATTCGTTTAAACAATGCTATAAAATTCATAATAGTTTGTTGTGTAATGTATGTACATATATCTCAACACAATGAAGAGTTAGATAAACCAGATAGGTGTGCATTTACATTATAATTACTGGTAAACGAAGACAGTGCATAGTACGATTACTGTTATATTTGCAAAAGATATAATCTAGTTTGCTGGTAGAAGGAAAAACAGAAAAATGTGAAATTCAATTTATTAGTCACATTCAGTTTGTTCCGTTTCATACTGAAGAGTTGTTCTTAATTTATTCGCTACCGCTAGAAATTCTAAATAAATGTTTGTTATGTTTTGGTAGAGTAAGCAAGCCCTTTAGCGTTAATATTGTGTGCAGATAGCAAGTTGAAAACTACAACTTTGAATGTGAAATCGTTTTCAAACTCTCGAGGCTGTGTAGACTTATTCCGCAAATCTCGTATTGTATTTCTTCTGGGTTGTACCTCGCATATTCAATTGGAAAAATATACGCATCCCATGCTGAAGTAGAATAAAATATCCATATCTTCAGAGAAATTAAATAAAGAACGTGTTTTAATAGAGCTACAATTGGGTACTGTATTATTATATCTGCAGCAGAAAGCGTATTTTTCGATCATTTGCGATTTTTACTGCTCACATGACTTTCTCAGTTTCTTTACAAAAAAAATCGTTACTCTTTGTGTGCGGGTTTATCACCTAGTGTATAGAATTGGTGTCGAGAATGCTGAAAACAATTGACACATGATGATCCTAAATTGTGTTTTGTTCAAGTTTTTGTTCGATTGTTATTATGTTTGGACACAGATGACTTTATTTGTCAATATTAGGGCTTTGTTATTTCATATTGAATTTTTGAATATTATGTATAACCTATATATAATTAATGCCAAAAATACGTACATGCTCCTTTGATACTTGATTAACCCAAAACATTTAAATCGATATATTTCAACCAATTGTGAATTATTTTACATATACCGTATAACACCCGCTAATTACCGCTAACACTAATTTAGTTGCTTCAGAATTTATAACTTTAATACACTTCCAAAATGTATACCCAATTCTGTAGTAAGTACAGAATTCCCAATAGGTACATAATTTTCTTCCAAATTAAGTTTGTTTTTAATACCTCCGATTATCTATAAATATGTAACGTCTAGACTTTTGGTCTAGTATACAATTCGGAGTAAGCTAAGCTATTTCATGAAACGTCGATGATTGTATAAAAAGTTAATGATTATGGGTTATTGACAGCATGATCTATGGTCACTCGCCCTTTTTCAGTCAGCAATTTTTCTTATGCTGATAACTTTTATGCTTCTTACGCCATTCTTTTAGAAACTGAAAGCAACTGTTTTATATTCCCAAAATACGTTAGTAGTTATTCAAAATTCATACTCTACAATTATACTACTAGTCGTATGTTTTATGTGATATTTGCAAACTAAAACTTCGTGCCTTTAATGACTATCGAATACAGGAGAAGTGGTGTTTATTTCACGGTCTACAGTTTCATTCATTATCAGACATTGTCGTGGGGCGAACTCCTTTTTTCGGACTGCAATTTTATGCAAGGAGGTCTGGTTAAATTACGTTTAAAATAGAATAAAACACGGATTAATCACAACCTACGATCACTACGGAGCGGTCTTTGCATGTCTCGACAATTTAATTATATTTTCCTGTAATACACAAACGTGTAGTATACATACAGTGTATGGTTTATTACTCTCATTTAGCTTAAAGAAGAAAGATGTTTTATAGATATATTCATAGGTGAGATTTAAAAGTTATAGATCATTTCCGGTATAACCGGAAGTAATTCATGAGTGTAAACATATTATTTTAACTTACCAAGTAGCAACATTACGCGCTCAACATTTTCAGAACTGTCCTAAGACACAGAAAACTTCTAACGGATTATCTCTCTTACTATTATTGCATAGGTACGGTGTACCTACCTGCAGTATACAAGTATGTTGGCCGTATACTACAAATTAGGACTCTAATTAAATAAGAAAAAGTAAAATAGAAAAATTTAATATTAAACAAGTGCTACTCGTTGACTTTATTTGCAAAAAATAATATTACCTATTATATTATACTCCTATTATATTATATGTAGATACCACATATGTATACATATTAGCTAACCTAGCCATGTCGTACCAGTCATATTCCATGTGTAAGTATATAAACGTAAGGTAATGTTGCGTTAACAAGCAAATATTGTCAGTGGAACCTTCGTTCATTAATCATAGGCTGTGCTTGAGTCATTTAGTAAATTGTAGTCTGTATCAGAATCGTATAGCAAATAAATAATTGAAGGTGTTATAATATTATATATTCATTCTCTTTTGTAATTACGTGTTGAGCAGCATTTTCCCAATTTTTAGCATGGGATTTAAACTACCTTACGATACTTTCACGAAATTTTGATTGGTTGGCTTTAATGGTGCTTCTAAGTGGACCCATATCAATCTGTGAAGTTGAAAATGCAATGATACGGCGGTAAACGTCAAACTGCTTCAATGGCTCTGTTATCAACATAATATTCGTTCACATATTCTTTAGCGTTCAGCTCTTCTAAAGCATAAGATGCAATAGCAATTAAAAACCCGGTATAAGGTCGACTCGCATTCTAAAATGCATTATAAAAATTATACACCAGATATTTACCAACGAATGTTTGCAATCGAAAACATTTTGCACGTACATTTAATTATTTGTGTATTTTTAAAAAGGCATAATTTTATTAATTTTTACTCGTTATTAATGTTATTTATATTTTGGCACGTTTATTTATGGGGCTATAACACAATTTATTAAATAATCGATATAATCCTTAGTCAATTGCACTTGCAAAAATAGCTGAAATGATACAAATACTTATATAATACAATAATATTTTTAGGAAAAGAATATCAATGACACACACAGGTGTTCTGTCAAATTATCTATCTATTATAAGTCGAGGAATCGGTTTAATCTTCCGAAAATGAATTTGTTGCACCAATAATAGATTTTACCTTGTGCATGTTCAAAATAGATAGAAGTATTCTTGAAAGAATGGGGGTAATTATATTTTACAATATAAGCAGAAAAATAGTAGCTGATTGAGTAGGTGTTGCGATTGCGGAATTAATAGTGCAGAAATATACGCCACCTGTTTTCAGCCAAAACATTAGAATTCTAGAGAAAATCACAAATAGAATTTGTGATGTTTGGTTACCGGAATTACCCGTGAAGATATACATAAAATATACAGTAGAATAATATTTTTGAGAAAATAGAATGAGAAGTTATTATATATAGTATCTGCTAACCTTAAATAACAAATGTTAAATAAAAATGTGAAATCTATGAAGCCGGAAACTAAAATAATGAATTTGTAAACTTACTTCTAGGTAGCAAAATATAATTATAGGCCAATTTCCAGTCCAACTGCATTTGCAAAGGTATTCGAAAACACTTTGAACGGATGGTTATTAGATCATATTGTTGAAACATCGCTTTAAACAATCAACTCGGCCTTGTTCAAGGGAATTCAAAATCAACTATAACCCTCAAGGATCACGAAAATAAGGCAGAATACAAGTTCCGGCCTCTACATTTACATAGTTGCCTGTGATATATTCCAGTGTTCCATTCTTAATTGGACACTGTTTACTACATTTGTGAACGATCTAAAAATATCAATTACATATACCTACATATAAAGGATTTTCCAATAAGAATGATTTTAAAATGAAATAAAATAGAAATGATTACAGATATAACCACACTTTTTATATTATCTTAAAGTATAATCGATAACGTTTGTGTTTTGAATAGCACGTCGTTTAAATGTCCACATGGGCTTCGTGTAAACGAGTGAATTAGACGAATCCAATTTTCAACGACTTTGTGCAATCAATCGGGCATAATCTCACGAATGCAGCGTTCAATGTTCAATCTCAAAGCATCAAGTGTTTGTGGCCTGTTTGCATAAACCTTAGATTTTACATAACCCCACGAAAAGTAATCTAAAGGAGACAAGTCACACCTTCTTGCAGTATGGCGACAGTTTCGTGGACAGAGTAGTGAGCGAGTATTTAGCCATAATAAATTGTTGGAGTTTAGTGAACATAAATGACAACTAGTGACAGATATTACTTGATTACCATGTTACTACATCATTACAAAATGACAAAATCATGTAATTCTTATTGGAAAACCCTTTAATTATCAATCAAGTTGCTTATTGAAGTTTTAGGTAAAGTATGATAATAAGTCTGTTCCTATAAAGAAAAATGCCAATTTTCGAAGATTGATTCTTGACAATCGTAAGAAGATCGTAATAGAGACCTCTATGGATTAAGAGAAAATAGGGTTAATCTACCGGGTCGTGTTACTACAACAAAATTGAAGGAAGGTGAATGTATTCCGAGACAAAAAGACAACTCCATTACTAAAGTCAATTACGTGACAAACTTGATATGTTTATGATTACCACCTGGTACGGATCCGAAATGATCAATAGTAGTAATAGGCGAAAAAATAAAACCGAATGCTGTTATTGATTACAATACTGCTAAAAAGGGAATCGATATTGCAGATCAACTCTCATAATTTCATTTACAATTACATAAAAGTTTAAAGTGGTATAAGAAGGTTGCTGAAAGTTAACACCAGGTGTATTTATAATGAAATGTCAAATGATGATAAGCTAACCGTCTTACAGGCACAAGAAAACCTTATTAGACACATTATCTTGGACCGAGGGCTACCTCTACAGAACAACCTAGGCCGTCTGCCCAAGGACCCTCGCGACATTTTTTAGAGGAAATTCCATGTAGGAACAATAGGCTTATGCGAAAACGTAATTCTTGCAACGCAAAAATGAAGCGAATTGGTGCAACCGAAGCTTTGAAGGCTAGACAAGTTCATGCATATTGTGAGCAATGCCTCGATGCCTTTTGTTTGGATGTTTCAAAGAAGCACATTCTTAGTTAGTTTTAAATGTTAGTTAGTACTCAATGATTTGTAATAGCTGTTACTGTATTTATACAGTGCTTTCGAATAGTACCGAATAAATTCATTATTTCTGAAATTGAGAGTTTTTCGAAAAAATCCTCTGACCGATTTTGTTTTAAACAAAGGCACTTTCGACATACGACCCAGTTTTGTGACGTAATCGTCATTCGAGATATGACGTCATTGATAATTGTTTGAAATGGCAACAAACAGTTTTGACCATTGAATGAGCGTGTCACATCGTCAGAAATTATGCTTGTCTGACAGTTGTTTTAGCGACCGAGAATGCTTTTATTACTGTCATATAAAAACTTGAAATCATATTATACTTTTTTTGTATTTCTTATCGATTTCTTATCTTCCGATTGAGTAGTGACTTTGTCTTTTTCTTTAAAATGGTGAAATTAACTGAACGAGAACGTATTGAAATTCTTTGCATGATCGGATTTGGAGAGAGGATGCGCACCCAACAAGAAGTAGTTGAATTGTTCAATGAAACTCATTCTGGTCGGCGTCCCATTAGCAAAAGCGTGGTAGGCAACCTTGAGTCTAAACTCCGTAACTTTGGACATGTTCGTGATTTACCTAAATCTGGTCGACCCTCAAACTCAGAAGAAGATCAACTTAACGTGTTGTTGGCAATACAAACACCAACCAAATGGCTTCTGCTTTCAATAATAGCAGCATCAATAATTCACAAAATTGTGAAAAAAAGCAAAGTATCATCCTTACAACGTATATCTTGTTCATCACCTATCTGAAGACGACTTTGATCGGCGAATTCAATTCTGCGAGCAAATGCATGAGCTATTGCACTAATAGTAATAATGATAAGTTCGTAAGGAACGTATCTTTTTCTGACGAGGCTACATTTGCTTTGAACGGCCATGTCAATAAGCTGTCGCTATTGGCCTCCGACGATCTGCGATGAATGATTGAGTATCGCACTCATCATCCTCAGAAAGTAATATATGGTGCGGCATAGTAGAAGGAAGAATTTTGGGACCTTATTTTTCTGACGTGAACGTAACTGGTGGAAGATATTTGGAGTTTCTTCGAGCCAACCTTATTCCAGAACTAATAAATTTATATCCAAATGAGGAATGTGATTTTCCGAGAAATGACATTTTCTTTCAACATGATGGTGCACCTCCCCATTATCTGTCCATGCTTATTTAGATGAAGTGTTCGCGAATCGTTGGATAGGGAGAAGGAGGCCGATTAAGTGGTTAGCCAGATCGCCAGATTTGACACCCTTAGATTACTTCTAGTGGAGGTACTTAAAAAGCAAAGTATACGTTAGTAGACCGGCGAATTTAGAAGAATTAAAAAAAAAAATTCGTCAGGAGATACATCGTATACCTCCCGAAGTTACTGACCATGTTCAAGAAGAATTTCTTAATCGTCTTGGTTACTGTAATGTAGCCAACGGTGAACATTTTCAACATTTACTTTAATTATTATCATTAATTTAAAAAAAATAAATAATAATAATAAATAAAATAAATGTTTTTTTCATTTTTTTATCAAACCTACATACGGTAATGTTAATAATCATATTTTATGTGCATGTGTACATAGATACAATGGGGTGTTTCCATTTAAAAAAATATCAAGGACGCGGAATTTCGAATCACGATTACGTCACAAATATGGGTCGTATGTCGAAAAATGCCTTAGTTAAAAAAAAAAACGAGGTATCAGGTTTTTCGAAAAACTCTCAATTTCAGAAATAATGAATTTATTCGTTACTATTCAATAGCACTGTATACATACATAAAACTATCTTTATTGTCAAATTTTTGATAAATAAAAAGTAAAGAGGAACCTAGAATAGCCATATATATGTATATATATACATACCTATATGTTTACGGAGTGTTGCGGCAAAAATCGAACAGATATTACCAGAAAATAAAAACAAAATAGCAAAGTTACATTTGCATTTTTTCCGCACACATTTAAATCCTATTCGATTATGAATCACATATGATACGAGGACGTACAAAATATAGGTTACGTCGTGTGTATCATATATTAATCATGGGACATTGAAGTTGTTAATTTATTATTTGTGTCGCTCATATAATAATACAACTTGCACTTGACAAAATAATACATATTATATTGCTGAATAATAACACCAATCAAGCCAAACATTGGCATCTAAATGACCAAAATAAAAAAAAATGTATATGTTTGGCTATGGGACAACTAACTGAAAGAAGGCTAACCTTTATAAAAGAATCGTCCCGTATTATGAGCGATCTACTGAAAATATTTAATCAATCGACAATCAGAGTTTAAAATTGATTTTTAAAGTCAGGCAATATGTGAAGACACAAGCAATCAAAATAATGCATGCTCTGAAACCAATTATTAATAGGAATAACGTATCAACTGAATTAATTAATTAATTACTAACGACATTCAATATGTTCTGAAAGAGAGCTAATGACACTCTAACTCCCAATCTTAGCCTTCTTAGATTATTCACCACTAAAAGCAGAGAATCCCACAGAAACTTGAGAAGAGTTTGAACAGAAAGTATTGAATATGTTAAAATCCTTAAATGAAAATATCTGCTCCTTGAAAGCATTTCGTTAACTAACGATATAACACTGCATATTGTTTCAATATCATTTATCATTGGTGTTCAGTAACCTGATCTACAAATTATATATTATTTTTATTGATTATTTTTTTATATATTCTGTAAAAATACAGGTTTTTCAGATACAACGTTCAAGAGCTCGTTTAGAGACACTAAAAATCCGATATGACTGTAATAATATATACGATTTCTTTAACAATGCAATTTACTTTGTTGTAACTGACAAAATCTATCGATTGACTGAGCAATTGAAAATTGTAGATTAGTATTCGACAGATTTGGAATAGTATTCGACAGATTTGCATAGAAAAAAACGTTTACCCCAGTGCAATAACCAGGATGCTAGTGAACGTTGTAATGAGTACGTGAACGTAATGATCATAGGGATTTTGACCCGGCGGAGTGATGTATCTATAGAACCTGAGAATATATTTGCGAGTGTAGATCTTGTTTGAGAAGGAACCACGCATTCGAACATGAATGACAATAAAACGAAGAAAAAAAGCAAGCAACGTGAATGTGCCGAAATACAAGACGGACGAATTATCCACAGACTGTGACCGACACAGGTCAGAAGAAATATATATTTCGTGCGAAGAATATCTGAGAAGAAAGATTAACATGTAGTTGCTTTTTCTTCTTGACATGCATATACATACGTTTTGTATTTATTTCTTAACACACCTTACTTCTATTTAATTGGTCGCTTATTATATTCCAATTTCGAAAATTTACTCCTATATTTAGTGTAGCTATCTATATTTCCACTTTATTAACAATTGATTTCAGTTAGTAGCGCACGGCTCAAATTGTGCCAGGAATTTAGGAGGTAATAAATGCCAAATACTTACCCTTTTAAACAGCCTGTACAATACACGAAACAGATAAGTTCGATTCAAAATTTGTAGCATCACGTATGTTTCAATAACTTTTTCTGTAACCTCACGTGTGAGGTGTATACCTGTAACCGCAGTTTTATTGAATGCTGCTTTTAATTTTATCGCACACTGATCTGAGTAGGTGATATCCGCCTCGAATACTTTTTATTCAAAAAATTAAATCGTTCATTATTTAATCATTTCGTATACTGTTCAATTTATTAACTAATGAACGATATAAACTAGGTTAATTCTAAACGGTAATTTTAGCATTCAAATTTATTTCTGAACTACTCTGTCACAAACAAGAAAGCAGTTATTTAACTACATCATGTATTAAATCTAGAAATTCACCGAGAAAGTGACTTTTCTCTGTAAATCAATTGACGGTAGTTTTTCATCATTAATAAAACCATATAAAAAGTTTTGACACCTTCTACCTTGTCAAAGCCTACGTTACTAGCTGAACAGATATAGTGCTAAATTCATCCAGCCAGTTACATTAAATCAGCAAAATTACATCATCGATAAATAAAATCTATACTGCTGTTTGCACTTGATTTTAGATAGCTACTGAAACTAACAAGCGTTTAATTAGTCTTTACGTCCTGTGCAGTCAGGAATTTGTAAATGCAGGTCTGTGCTTAAATTATAAATATGTATAACCTATTAATAATGATAAATGAAAGACTTCAGATATTGTTTTTAAGTATCAAAACAAGTACTCTGATCGAATTCGGATTATTCAGATGTGTTTAGATGAATCAACAAATTTTAATTAGTTTTAGTAAACTATCATTTGGCCCCTTATATCACCAAATGAATATTAAAACTAATATTCTTTCCAGTAGAATACGTAATTATAGCAAGTGTAATAATTGCCGCTATAGGTTTGCATATTTCAATACTTTAGTCGCCGCCAGTAATAAACGTCTCGACTGGTAATTATTACTTTGAGAATTGATACATTGCATGTAACATCGAAAATAATAACATTGAGACCATTAAAATTCATCAATGGCAGCTCCTTAAAGCAAATATAAGTAGTGAAACGATGAGTATATTACATGCACACATATCTTATTCGTGTAAATGTAAATTTGGAGAATATGTATTATTTGTAGATAAGCTGTATACTCTCTGATAATTAATTGCTACATACATTCAGTGACTCACAACCAAAATACACAGCCTTATTAAAATATATGTATTCTATATGAATGGAGATGGCTCGGTTATGGTATCGAAGTGTATGTCCGCCACAGTAGTAGGCAATATACAATTTATAGATGTTACAATTAATAAATGGCAGTATTAACGGGTATTAAAACGAAATTTGAAAGCAAGTGCCAAAAATTTAGGTATTCCAAAGACCACGGCTAGTAGCGGTGAGGAAAAGTCGAGGATATCCTATCAAATATTAATTTTGAGTTTTGAAAATAAAAGCATCACTAGAATTAGAGTGTATGATTTTGGCTATGACCTGCCTATACAGGGTGTCCGCGAAATACAAAGCATGCTTTTAAGGGATGATAGTTACAACGATTTAGAAACAAAAACATATAATACACCTTGGGTCTATCTGTAAGCGTAAACGAGAAAAAAAATTATTTCTCATGTCACAAACTTAGACGCATACTGTACACCGGCATCTGATTAGTGCAAGATTTACGACGATTACAGGCGTGTGTTCTTGAAAATGGGCAACACATCGAGCCTTTCCTGTAATACATTTTCTCCTGTCTCTCAAAAAAGTCCTTTTTAGGACCACCAATTTATCACAAATAAAAGAACTTAATTTTGTAGTAGCCTTTACGAAAGAGCTTAAAGCGCCATAACATAATTGCAGTAATTACGTTGATTTCATTCAATGCGACTTTCCCTCAACTTAAATTTTTATTTACCGGTCGGAGGCTGCTATTAAATACGGCCTTTTCACTCTAACTTCAACATAACATCGATTTTATTGCCATAACATTATTTAAAAAACCGCAAAGGTACCTTTATTTTAAAACATATGGCCATTGACTTCGTACGATACAAGTTCAAAGTCGTATAAACAGATGATGCTTGGTATGCATCTGCGCTTCTAACTGCATACGGGTACAGTATGGTGAAGGACAAATGACACCACGCTTCAATTTCAAAGTATGAAATAATTCGTTTTCATGGTTGTTTTCAGTTATTTTCAACCCTAAATTTTTGATATGGTTTTTTGGTTATTTAAGAAGCAATATGGATGAGTTTTCTTGTACAGTTTGACCAAATAAGGTTTTTTTAGAAATAATTTTTTTTCTCGTTTACGCTTACAGATAGACCCAAGGTGTCTTATATGTTTTTGTTTCTAAATCGTTGTAGCTATCATCCCTTAAAAGGATGCTTTGTATATCGCGGACACCCTGTATCTAGACTAAACATTTTTTCTCTATATCGTTTGTTCAGAATTAATTTTTGTTGCTTTTATATATGTATGTACACTGAAACTGCATATTTATTTATTGTACTGGCAACAAGAATTTTTGTATTTGTTTAACAATAAATTTAGTACACACAATTATCTAGCCAGTTGATATAATAAATGTTATATAACAATAAGCCAGAATAATCTATGCTAACAAATACTACTTCGCATCGTTCTTATAATTGCAATAGTTTGTTTACTCTGAATTCTAACGCATAATTTGTAAAATACTAATCGGTAACAATTAATAACCACTACTTTCTTTGAGATAATATACGGTATCAATCATTCGCTGCTATATTCAAATAAACCAAGTCAAATTTATCGAATATTATTACTTATTACATTAATTCTAGATAATGTAGATTGATCCACAACATACTCTGTGGTCATATGTATTCTCCACCCTCGGTACGTTACGTAGGTATCCCAGTTTTCCGAATATTGTGGTATTTCTGAGAAATATAATAGAATCCAGATTAAAATAGTAATTTGCAAAGGACAGTTTAATGGTTTATTGTACGCTATTGTTGGTAAATTAGAAGGTTTATGTAAAACTGTTAAACTGTGTGTGCGAAAAAAATGTTGCTTCTGATTTTTTTAATGGGATACGATATTAATAGTAACAAAGAATGCCCAAAACTTACAAATTAATGGAAGTAGAATGAGGGCAAATTATAGCAAAATTCAAGAAATGTGGATTTGTGGAGTCTAAAAGCTCATAAGAGGATCCAAATATTAATATTAGTTGTATGTACCAAAAAAATCTTCCAAAAATGTTATTTTTTTTCTTATATACTTTCTGTAATCAAAGACATGAAGGGTGACGAATATACATACATACGTACAAACATATATGGCCACAACTGCAGATGATAGATTAGTATATGAGAAGGTATCATCATGAAACATATTACTAGCCTCCATTTCTCCTCTTTATGGAAATTTGAATAGTTTTACTTATATTTTCAGTAACATCAGTTGCTAAATTTATGTCAAAAACTATGAGCTGCGCAATCTGCCTACAACGTGATAGAGTTTTGACACATTATTCAATATAAGTTGTAGCATTTAAAATTTTTATAGTTGAAAGTGTTTGACAATTTAATGCCTTGGTTATCAATATATCGTTTAAATTTTGCGTGAGGTAGTTTCCGGCGAATACTGACCTTAAGTCGGGGAGGGGAACGGAAGAATCTTGCCGGTGGAGTATGAGATCGAGGAGATTCCGAACCACGCAAAGATACCGAGTAGATCGCTCGAGTTTTAAATTTTTTTGTAAGGCAAAATGGCACGCGTTAAAAGCATACTAATTTGAGTTATAAATCAAGAACTATCGCATAGTAATTTCATCGTTTTTAAAATCACCTACCATTTTGAAGGAAAATTGATCCTTTAATATCAAGCTCATCGACTTATTAAAAGTAATATACTACTCGCGCAATAATAAAGTTATCAACTGACCACGTGGTGGCAAGATATCATTGGAGACCGTGGAAGCCGATCACAAAGGGGGCCCAACGCCGTCTCCAAATCACAGTGACCCGGGAACCGAATTACTGAAAGCTTATCCCGAGGGCACTCTCTAATATCAGGGGATTCCACGCGGTAGCCGAACGGATTCACCATCAGCTAAGTTTATTCTTCGTTATATTCTTTAAAATAATTTACTTACACATATATCTACATCATATAGTCAAACTTAAACATATTAAATTTTAAACAACTAAAATAAAAGATCATTTCATTAGTTTTTGTTAATCATCGTTTCAGTATTGTTTTTTATAACATTAAAATTGTATTATATATATCCTGTGTGAAAAGTAAGGCCGCTTTACTTTGAATATATTCTATGTCACATATCTCACACAATATGTAATTACGTATTTCAACACAATTTTACAATTATATATTTCTTATATATCTTTCTATATCATACATATTTTTTTTTCTCTTTATTATATGCAATTGTCTGAAGACATTTTAAATACATATATTAAACATATTAAATTTCCCTAACATTTGCTCTTTTTTTTCTCAATATTTTTCTTTCATTTATTTATACGTAGTGTTTCCAATTTTCATTACGCGTTTAATTGTATTGAATAAAAAAATTGGTGGCGCCCAGAAAGCTTTTTGTCAATCTAGATTTGAACCCCGACTTGCCTCTCCTTTTTATATCTGGCTGCCGTAAGCATGGTAAGCGCTATTTTGTAGCGGTTATAAAGTCGAAGACAACATCGACGTAACTTTTCCAAATTAGTGGATTGAGAAAGATAGGTAAATGTCCGCAGTTATAAACAAGCAGAATTTGATTAGTTTGTGGAATTATATTAATAAAATTGATAGCATACTTACAAACCGAAAACACTCCAGAAAAACTTGCAGCAAAGACTCCAAAACACATTGCAAGACGTTACGCTCGACATCTGACAAAAACTAGAATGATCATATGCACTGGTATTCATTTGTACTTCCAAGAGAATGGAAGATTTATTAAACATAAATTGTTGTGTTTATATTTATTTTACTACAATTATTTCAAATTTGAATGCTTTTACGATGTTAACAGAGTTACACAAGTCTTAAATCACCGACACTTTCAAAGTACATAATTGGTAGGTAAAGGTACTTTTCGAAGCCACTTTTATTTTTGGAAATAGGAAAGTTGCACATACATGAAATAATTACGACAGTTTCTATAGTAAAAGCTGAAGAATTTGGGGTTTGTATTCGATAATTCATTTCGGTTCATCGAGGATATAACGACTTGCCGTAAGACTTCGTATGCTAATTTAAAAAGGATATACATATCTCTTCCGTTCAGTATTGCCTCAAAAGAATAAAAGAGTGTGTATATGCATATTGTTATATTCCGTCCTTGCTTGGACGTGGCTACAAGTTATAGTGTGCAGGAAATTCAAAATTCTTGTTTGCATTAAATCTACGGTGTGGGACAATATCAACACATATCACATAAATTGAAAGATGCAGGATGGCTCAATATGGAAAACAGTAGCGAACTCCAATGCTTATTCTTATTTCATAATATACTTTTACATAAAACACCACCATATTTGCGCCTAAAAATTCGGTTCAGAACAGACATATGTATGTACACCTTCCGACAGAATTAATGTCGTCGTCTATATCGCAGTGTTTATCAAAGCTGCTCACCGTTTGACCAAGTACGTCTTCGGTCGGCATCGGTTTCTGTAGGTAGGAGATTTATTAGGGTATTAGTATTTAAAACACCGGACAATTTTGTGGATCAGGTACGAGAATTGAAATTATTGGTCATTGGTTACTTGAATTTGCAGATGTCATTTTAAAATACTGTTAATACACAATATTTAAATGTACCGGTGGAAAGCATCATTTTTATTGCTAATTATATTACATATAAAGAACAATTAATAATAACCACGGACATTTGTTAGAAAACTGCAGCTACTCGCTAAATTAGAAAGACTGTTATGGTTACAAAATTTATTACACTTAAATTAAATAAAATAATTAGACACTGCCATGCAGATATATGGATCATTATTCATCATTATTATTCGATTACATTAACTTTTTAAATATTTTATAAATTAATAAATAATTTTTGTGTTTCTTTAACTTTTATTTTATTGTTGTCTCTAAGTAAGCATGTCCCTTTAAATAAATAATATAATGAAACCAAATATTGTTATTATCTTCTTACCAACAACAATTTTATTACAATGGTAAATAGTTATTGCTAAACGTTTTAAAGATCGCCATCTAAACATTAATGTTATTAATAAACTATCCCAATATTTAATGTTTTTTGAAACTATATATATATATAGTAAATTTGCAAAGTAACTCTATTTTTCTCTATTCTCCCAATATTTTTAAAGCAGGTTCCTTAATACACAAAATTTAACTATTTTGTTTCGTGAAGTTCTTCCTTCCAACGCGGGAGATTTAAAAATTCAAACCCACATGCGTACTACAAAGGTATGATTTACTATAGTACTAAAGTAAGTAATTAATATAATTTTTATTTTCCCAGAATGTGCTTTTTGTCTTGTTCGATTTTGATTCTGCATATATTTGGACTCTTGTTTATATAATGACATGCTAACTTATAACAATATATTGTTTTTATTATTATACAAACAGCAATTCTACTGGTAGTGATACAACATTATTTCGAATTTTAATCAAAATTTACTAGTATTTATAAAACCATAATTAATGTTACTTGAAGCCATAGTGAATTTATATACTATTCTTGTTTTGTTTTCTCTATATTTTTAAAATAAGTATAATCAAATTAATTACACAAAATTTAATGGCAATATTAAACTTCATACGCATATCAACTTCATTTTTTCAAATAGTTTGCAATGCAAAGAAAGATATTAAATATTTGCCTTATTTGTCATCTATATAATTACTTAATTACCTACTGTTAAGCGTAAATATGACATTGCCAATCACCTCCCTGTGAGAAAGCTATTTAAAGCATATTTAAATTTCGATATATACATTTTCAAGAAATAATTTCAATGCTCCTACTTGATCCACACAATTGCCCCCGGTGTTTTAAATACTAATACCCCAATAAATCACATAACAACAGAAACCGATGCCGGCCGAACGCTTACTTGGCCTGGTGGTGAGTAGTTTTGATAAACACTCCGCCATAGGCGACGACATTAATTCTGTCGGAAGGTGTACATGACGTGAGTATTCGTTTTCGTGGACTTATAGCATCCCCGCCCCATTTTTTTTCTTTCTCCATTGGCGGGTAACCCCGTGCGGCCCCTCGGCCAAAAAGGCCTATTGTGCCCCGATGCCTTTTAGTCCTTCCGACTCAGTTGCGCCTGTAGGAAGAAGTTTGCGAGCTGGTCGAGAGTTAATTTCTCCTAGTCCGAGTTCGTCCACTTTCGGTGGTGAGGGACAGGTTCATACACCTCTATGAACAAACCCAGCGACAGGCTAAGCGCAACCCAGTCCTAATAGGCAAAGCCCCTTCCTGCTGCAGACCGTAGTGCGGAGTAAAATACTCTATCCTACTCGAGGTACCACTGTGCAAGCAAAACACTACGGTCTAGACCAGTAAAGGTCGAAAAACAATCTCCTAACCAAGCTGTCGTGTCGTGGCTAATGGTTTGCACTAGGAGTTACGGCGCCGGTCGTAAGATAACCACTTGCGACCGTTATACCATGCCACAATGTGGCGGGGGGTCTAGCCTTAATTGGACGGACCAAGAGGAGACAACCTCAATAAAAACCTAAATCCCACGGTGGCGGACTAGGTCAAAGGGATGCGTGACTGGATAGAAGACCAGTCCTGACTAGTCCGAACTCTGGAATACTATAATATCTTTTTCCCCGTACTCGTGGGAACAACATGGAACCTACAGAAACAAGAAAAACGAAACCACCCGGGAAACCTCCAGTTGAAGAAAACCCAATAGACCTAGAAGAAAGCCCGATAGGTCAAACTTCTGGTCCGCAACAAGAAAAGCGCCAGGAAGCTCTACAGGGAAGCAGCAGATCTGCAAGCCCGAAAGAAGACACAACTGCGCTACGACATGTGGCCTCAGCGATGAACCGCATGAAAATGGTAAAGCCCAAGCTATCCGGAGCGCAGAAACGGAAGCAGGCCATACAAGCTGCGATAGCGACTGGGGACCCTATAAGACCCAGGAGGCAAAGCAGCAATCGCACTAAAAGGTAGGAGGAGCCTAGTACCAGCACCAAGCAACGTACTACAACTCCTGCCCAGAAACGAGCCAGATCGGAGAGAAGTACACCGTCTCCAACGGTGAACAAGCCCCCAAAGATACAGAAATCGGGCAGTGGCGAGACGATGAAGGTAAAACCCAGCACATCCTCACGGAGCGGTGCTGGGGCAACCTTCAGCCAAGCTGGAAGTGTGAACCAGGTGCAGCACCCCAGTCTCGAAACAGCTATGCTGAAAAAGGAGTAGCCTACTTTATATGTGGCAACAAGAAATCGAGGCCATGGTTGGTAGAGACTATTCCAAAGATAGATTAGGGGAAGGCGTTGTCCTAAGAGTCGGTTTGGCAAAGGACATCGTCAAGACCGTGAAAGTCGTTACCTGGATCCCGACGGAATTTCTGGGAACAACACCAACGGAGAAGATTTTCAAACTCCTAGAGACCCAGAACGAAGGGCTAAAGACGCAGGAATGGCGCG
>SMLS01069299.1:0-11032 GCA_004785975.1 Popillia japonica
AACAATTTCACAAGTGCGCATATTCCCAAATGTGGTGGGAATGGTTCAAAACACTCTATTATAGTACTTAGTACATTACAGTAGTGATATAAATTTAACATATTAGAGAGAGAGAGAGAGAAACGGTAATATGTAATAATAAAATGCATAGCTATGGTTTATAATCTTGCGTAGAGCAATAAATGTAAATTTTCGAGCTAATACTTTCTGTGTGCAAATTTGATGATCTTCAGAGAAATTCAATTCAGTTTAGTGTGAAGTTTTACACTAACTTAACTTGATTAACACTTGAGCATACCAACTATTATAAAGAGACTTGATTTTTTAACTAAACATTATAGCAGCAACATTTTACATACATACATTGTAGATATGTATCTGATGTAGTGATACGTAGGTACTTCATCATGCACGTTATAATGTATTAGCAAAAGTTGCAACCATACTGTAATCCTTATTATTTGAATAATGGTACAAATTATATCACGTACCGGTGTAAAGGTGAAAATTGGAGTACACCAGGAATCTGTCAAGCAGGTTAGTTTTTACAAACGACACGTATACTTCAGTATTATGTTTTCATATTACCTAAAGGTGTTAATATATCTGTCAAACTAAGGGTTTGATACATGTAAGCCGTTAATACTTCATTGCAATTCGAAGTATTATACGAAATATTTACGTTTCAATTGCTTTATTACTCTATTATTCTAATCAGGGTAGTTGGCGAGGGAGCTGGATAGGAAATCGAAGCATGATATCCACAAACTGATCAGCAGCTGTGGGATCAAATTAATCACAATGATCTACCAAAATTGATAAGCAAAATATGCGAAGTAGTATTAGGAGTCAAACGCGGTCATATACTTAGATATATGTATATGTACCTACCCATAATTTTAAGAATTATAATAACTTTGTTTCTGTAGTGTAGTTCTAAGATTTTTTATTCGCTCGTATGTATGTACATACTTGATTGTGCCCAATACTTCGTTGTTGCGGTGTCGTCTGCAGCAGCAGTTTCAATTGCTAACACAGTAGCTAAAACGTTTAGGTCATATGAAATATTCCATCAACAGTACAAAAAGTATATTCAAATTGTAAAAGAAGATAAAGTTGATTAAAGAAGAAATGGGTTCAATGTGCGAGTGTCGTGGTCTACAAATCAAGAGTGAGGAAAAAGCGAGACAGAAAGGAGTTGAAGAAAGCTGTGTGCCCACACAACATGTCGTGTACTAACTCAAATACTCAAAAAAAGTATTTGTATATTGGCACTTTTTGTCACTATAAAAGAAATTAATGTGAAATATATTCATATTTTCAGCCATAATTGAAAGGAATCAATCTCTTAAAACTTATTTTTAGAATGTGGAAAGAAGTGAATTGGCGCCACTGCGTTAATTGTGTGTGGCAGTGAAACACAAAAATTTGAATGTCCTTGGGTTGCAGCCGTATATGTAGACAGAAATAAATTATGCTTTGGAAATATTATCACCTCACTACATTATAACAAGTAAGTAAGTAAGTAATTTATGTATATGGAGTTAATGAGTTACATTTTACTAATGTTTTTCACTGACAGTACAATTAATATAACTATAATTAATTTATAGTTGCTCACTGTTTTGCGTATACAAATGGTACAGCAAAAACAATAACTACAGCTATTTTTGCTAATACCATTGTACAGTAGAATTTGGCATACATAGAACAGGTTAGGTATCGACCGCTCGCAGGTGTTCTCACAGTATATATTCTGTCAGGAGAAATGCAGTTACGCACACAAGTGCTTAGCTCGACACAGCTTGCGCAATCCGCCATACTGCCTACCCACTAAAACCTCTCATTTACCTTCTGAGATATCTGGGACTATTATAAAGTATTGCATCATATACCACCGGTTACACAAAGCTAGTTCCTTGGCTAACTTCAAACTGTTGCTGCTACTGGTTCTGCGCTTTTTTGCCCCGCCAGTTCTCTTTCTTTATTCATTTATTATGATGGTCCTGATCATTTAGTGAACCGTTTACCAGTTGAAGGCTGTTTCCATCATCAATGGCATCATGGTGTCCGGTGTTATCATTGTGCCTAGACTCGTCTGTACAGATGTTCTATGTTCGTTCCATCTTCCAGCTTGGACTTAACTGTACAGGAGAGAGTTTATACTTATTCGCATTCCCAGCAAAATCCGCGAATTACCATTACTTCCGCCAAGCAGAACTCTCTAAAGGAATCGGAAAGTAGGTGGCTAATTGAGACCGAAAAGGCACAGTGGACGAAGAGGTTAGTAAGGGATGTAAAGAAATGGACAAGCTGCAAACACCGTAAGCATGATTACTATATAACTCAAGCGCTTACAGCATATGGCTCCTTTCGTTCCATGTCAAAAGATTCCACAAGGATACCGATGACACCTGCATTTATTGCAGCACGGTTGACTCCGCAGAACACACTCATTTCGAAAATGGAACGAACAAAGAAGCGAGATCTATATTGAAATAATGAATAATAACTTACATATTGAAATTAGTGTTTTCGGAAACGAATGTGACTGTATTTAATGTAGGTACTTACATACATACATATGTATATAGCATAATGCTTATATTGCTTAATTGTAGTTACATATATACCTACATACTGTAATATACATATGTTACTCACTTACAATTGAAGTTATTACTTCGGTCCTCTTTCAAACAGTTGTTTGTTAGTTTTAAAACTCGTAAAGCTTTGTTATTGTGTTTGATATTTTATATACAATTCTCAGCGATTAAATTCAATTTTCCCATCACTTTCATGTCTTTTTCCTTTACTAGAAACCGCCAAAATCTAATGTACATTTAAACTCTTTGTCATTCACTATTGCAAGATGAAAATATTAGTTGCAGCGAAAACAAAAACAGGGATGCCAGTAAAATAATTTCGAAATTTACGTGGATATGGAGTTGATAGTATTTACTTACAGTATTTGTAATAATAAATAATTTGTGCATAACGACATTAACAAAATACTGATTTAGGACAACACGTTGTCTTCCAACGGTAACACTTACTCTCTTCTCGATCGATTGGTAGCATTCTGGTGCAATAGATTGAAATATAAACTACGGCCAATCACATCAACCTTAACATTAAGAGTAATGCTATATTTCAAGATGATTTAGATCGTCTGATTTAAATTAATTTTTTAACACTTTGGGCGAACATATTGGGCGGGATCACAAGTATATAGTGTCGTACATGAAATTGAAATATTTCACTTGGAAAATGTACCCGTTGAATTTATATTACTGATGTGTTGGTTGACTTAACTTGACGTTATTAACAGTGCTGTATGAAATCACGACGAAGTGTTCGGTTGTATCATCCTGTTCCTGCAACCCACTATACATACAAGGTGGGGCAAAAGTCCCGCTACCATTTTGATTGCCTATAACTTTGTTCAAAGAAAAGATAAGTAAGTTTGGTTTTCATAAAAAGTTTATTTGGTCTTTACATTTTTTTTCGTTAGGATTGGAAAATTATATCGGCTAAATGGTGACCGCGATTCGCTATGCAACTTTCGGCTCTTTTTAAGGCATTTTTCATGACATCCTGCAACATCTCAGGCTGAATTTCTTCAATTTCGTGACGAATATTGTCTTTCAGATGTTGAATCGTTTGGGGCTTATTCGCATAAACTTTTGATTTTACAAAACCCCATAGGAAAAAGTCTGGTGCTGTTAAATCCGGAGATTTAGCTGGCCATGCTAAATCCCCATTTCGCAAAATTAGTCTTTGTGGAAAACCGTCATTCAATAATTGAATTGTTGAACGGGCTGTGTGTGCTGTGGCCCCATCTTGCTGAAACCACATGTCCTCTAGTCCTTGCTGTTCCATTTCAGGCACAAGAAAATTTCGAATCATGTCTTGGTACCGTTCAGCATTAACAGTAACTTGAACACCTCGGTCATTTTCAAAAAAATAGGGACCAATAATGTTTCCAGCATGAATACCACACCACACAGTTGTTTTTAGTGGATGCAATGATGTTTCATGAATTAATTGAGGATTGCCCAAAACCGACTGTTCTGTTTATTGACGTGGCCGCTGAGAAGAAAATGGGCTTCATCACTCATTATCAATTTAGACGAAAAATCTTCAATTTCATCAGACAGACTTACGATTGCATTACTGTACTCAACTCGTTGATCATGATCTCTCGGTAGCAATTTATGGACAAATTGAATTTTGTACGAGAACATTTTCAAATCAGTTTTCAAAATTCGCCTTAAACTGCGTGCAGCAATGTGTAACTGAGAACCACGTCTCCGAATTGATGTTTCTGGAGACTCTGCAACACTATCGCGCACCAGAGCCACATTTTCAGCGTTACGAGACGTCCGTTGTCTTCCAGAACGAGGCCTGTCTGCTGTCGTACCGTACTGTCGAAAATTCAGATGTAAACGCTAAATTGTGGTTTTGTGAGGCACTGGACGATTAGGATATTTTTGACGAAATTTCCGCTGAGTGGCAATAATGGAACGATTATTTTCAATAAATATTGTCACTATTTCTGCTCGTTCTTGTGGCGTATATTTATCTATTATAAAATTTGGGCGTCTACACAACACAATGGTTAAAGCGAAACTGAGCTAAACGTCAAATAACCAAGATGGCGCGCAATCAAAATGGTAGCGGGACTTTTGCCCCACCCCCCCACAACTTGCTAAAATTTAAAAAATGAGAACTTGTGCTTTATTATACAGAATTTGTTTTAGTGATCTTCTTTAGTTTTGACTCTGTTCTTGTTTCGATGTCCTATTTTGATTTGAATGAACCTTGTCGTCTGCCATACAACTTGTGCGATTTTACGTGTTTATGTTATATTAGGTATCTGTTTTGTAATACATAATTATTGAAAAATGTTTCCTATATGTACATATATTTGAAATTCATCAACCACAAACAGATGCATATATTTTACGATACAATTCCCATGTCTTATCCTGGTCATTTCCCACGACATGATGCGGCAGTCGAACATGTGTTCTACTATTATTCTGAGAATAACAAATTTAGCAATGTGAAAATAATCTGTACATCATTTAACATAAACTGCGAATAGAGCTATAAAAAAGTCAGTTTACAATTTGCCCAATATCAACCTCTGATGTTTAAAATCTGAATAACTTATGTGTTTCTTTTTTGGCTGACAAATATTATTTTTGATTGGTAATTTATTACTTTGTATAAAAGCATATATACAGTGTGTCCATTTAAGAGCGCGGTCTTTGATTGTAGCTATATCGTTAACTCAATAGAAATTCTGATTGACGGTTTGTTAATGAGGATAAAAGAACCACATTTTAAAATTAATTTGACTTATAAAGGATGTCCCAAAAAACCGTACAACGTAATTATCATGTTTTTTTAAATCGAATGACCTACTTTTTTCTATTGAACTGAGTGTACTTTCAGATGCTTTGTTTACCCATAAAATAATTTTGCTTTAAAATGCGACGTTGCCAAGTTATTGAATTTTTTATATTTTCTTTGTCGAAATCACTACTTTAGTTAAACTTTAATTCCCCTGTCATTTTTCATTTATTTTCAATGAAATTTTGAGAAAATTCTAAACTGGCATCATTTTATCTTATGGTATCTATGGGTGTCCAAAAATATTATTTGCAAATCAATATCTTCAATTTTATTTTATGCCATTTTCTTAAATGGAATGCCCTCTATCTAGTAGTATGTATCGATAGAGTATTTATTTACCTTTAAAATGGTACCAATATTTCCACTTTTATCTTTTACTATTTTCTTTAAATTCTAATTAAATAAATAGTTACCCATGTTTTTCATGCATTGTTTATAATAATTAGTAAGTTAAACAAAATTGTTTTCCAAAACCCTTCATTATCATAAAACAACATAAGTTAACAATAATCACAAAATGAAATGATTTATTATTGTTTTGGGAACTCCTTAGTTAGGAGTGTATAATAAACACATAACATTCCTCTCTTATAAGATAAAATGATGCCAGTTTAGACTTCTTGCAAACTTTAATTGGAAATAAATGAAAAATTACGGGGGAATTAATGCAGTCTTCGGTCGCTCTATACCGCGCTCGTACAGGCCGGGCGTAAGGCCAATTGAATTCTTTATTATTTTTTTCTGCAGATTGCGTACGAATAGAGACCTCATATTTTTGATTTACTTTTTCTAGCATCCCAGCTTGTGATTGCTGCTACTCCGTCTTTTATTGCTGGGACACTCTGTATACAATATATGCACAGCTTCTCCACAAACCAAAACAACTTTTATTTTCATTTGTACTAGAATTTTATAAATTCTGTATACAAGTCGCAATGCAGCCAGATAATTATTATAGAAAGCTCAAAATTTATACCACAACAAAGAGACATATGTGCATATTTTTATACACTTTCTTCATTTTTCGAAGATGACTCAGTATAGAGTAATACTGATCATGTTCATTTCTAAGATGTGGTTCAATCTACTCTGCAGTTATTTTGACTTGAATGCTCTATAGATGTGAAAATAGTTCTTATAACTACGTACAAATCTAAACAACAGCTACTGGACTTTGAGCAACACATATTCCTTATTCTAAAATTGCATTCACCTACAACTCGGTCAAGTATGAATCGATAGCGAAACAGATTCATGTTTGTGTTGTGTAAAAATAATTGGGCATGTTATACTGTAAATCTTTAGAGTATAATAATAAATATGTATAAAAACAAGTAAATTGATATTCTATAATTATGTATATAATTACACAACTTAAATATGTTTGTTCCAGATTTTATTACACTGTAGTACATATCTATTAATATAATGGATGTGTCTTTATTATTGCGAATCCTAAAAGAAGTAAAGTAAAGTAAAAAAGTATAATAAATTGACGCATAATTGCACAAACAATTAATGAGGATTTCCGTGAGCATGTGTAGTAATTATCTTCCACGCTCTAGCACATAATCCGGATACAAAAGGCTTTTATTTTTTTGAAAAATAGCGCCAGTTGTTTTTGTTATAATTGCAGAAATTAGATCACTGACTTATAAATGCAAAACAAATATACATAAAGCATAATATAAGAGATTATATTATAACATGCGCCAAGTTGATATGCATAAAATTTTATGTGTAGAATTAGATAAATTTATATATTAAGTTTTTATTTATCAAAGGTGGTGTGTTTATTAACTTTGCAGAGTAAAAAGTAAAAAAAAAATCTTCGTGACGGTGATTAACGTAATAACTATACACCAAAAATTCTCAAATTTAATATAAGCTACAGATATTGGACACTTCTACTTTATTTACTGTAAATAGATTTCATTTAACATATGGAATACAATAGGTACATATGTATTTACATATGTTACAGTTGCTGCATGAACAGATAATACTTAGAAGTACAGTGTAATGTGCTACTACATACATACATATAGACGACATCAGAAATCGAACATTTTTTAATTTTAATACGCTATATTATGTATGTATGTAAGTACAAATAATGTGACTTTCAAGTTTTATCGTATATTAATAGTGCGTAGTATGTCGAAATAATTAAATTGAAACATAAATCAGTTTTGTAGAATTTTTAGTGTCCGTTAAACTATTGAACTCTAGCGAAGTATGTACCAATTTAATTTTGAAACATCAGGCCATCCATCACGGTACGGAAACAATGCAGCTGTACAATGTATAGACACGGACATTGTATTCAAATTATGTATATACATACGTTGGTGTACTTGCCTGGAATGTGGCGCATTTAATAAACTATAATAACAATGATAATAATATGAATAACAGTACGTTTCAATGCTAAATTGTCGTCGTTGCTTTGAATTTTTTTTGCGGCGGTTCTTCTTGTATTGTATGTATTGTATAACAGAAATTTTTAGTGGGAGAGAATTAGTAAGACGGCAGTTCGAAGAAATGTAAACGTAACAAATAATATGACACATGAATTGAATGAGTAATCAAGGCTAATAAATGAACATATGTGCGTATCTTATACGTTACTCAATGCGGTGCAATGTTTTCCTTAATTTAAAACGTCTAATTATATAATCTAATTACACAGAAATGCTTCCGATGTCTGTATTTTGCAAGGATGTAAAGATTTTGATGAGATACAGATTTAAAGAAAAACGCCAGTTTGTCAAATGTGTACTTAAACATAAGAGTATTAGACAGAAAACTATTATAAAAGTGTCGACCAGTGCTGTGTACTGGCCAAAACCTTGTACAATTTCTCACGAAAGTATCCGGCCAGCAAGCAGTTTATCGAAACGACCACACTATTACTAAATTATAAGGTGATAAGAAACAACTAATGCGCATATTACATTCATTTATTAATACTGTTTAAGTCAAACAAAGTTGAAAATAACAAAAACAGCTGTAATAAAAAATTTAACGTAAAATATACACCATATTAAGCACACAAAAGTATCCGGCACCTAACTGTAAACATCAAAATAATAACATAAAACTTTTTAAAAACGAAATTAATATTTAGTGGGATAACCTCTGGATTTTATAATGGCTCTCAGTCTGTTAGGCATTGATTTGACTAACTTACTCGTTACGGCTTATCGCTTCCCATTCTTCCAACAGATGCTGTTTTAGCGTTTCTTTATTAGAAATCCGTTTGGTGCTAAGACTAGATTTTAATATTGCCCACAAATGTTCAATGGGGTTAACGTCTAGTGACTGAGGGAGGGCTTTTAGTTGATTTTTGACATTATATAGAATCCATTCCTTCGTGTTTTGAGCGCAGTACTTGAGCTCATTGTCCTGTTGAAAGATGAAGTTAGCTTGTAGCCCTAATTTTTCTGGACTAGCTTTCAATTTTTTTCAGTATATTAATATAATGAATGTGATCCATTTTGCCATCAATAAACTCGAATTTCCCAACACCAGGCGCTGCCATGGATCCCCACACCATAATTGAACCACCTTCGTATTTTACAATTGGTTGTAGATTTTCGCGATTAAACGCTGTACCTGGTGCTCACCACACAATTTTCGTCTGTAGGTGCCAAGCAATTCAAATTTGGCCTCATCCGTCCAAATGACCGTATTCCAAAATTCGTCAGACTTATTCACATAAGTGGTCGTTTCGATAAACTACTTGCTGGCCGGATACTTTCGTGAGCAACTGTATGTATTGTATTTGTGAATCTTTTCAGGACGAGTATACCCGAATACAGGGAATATTTGAAATAAAAGTAAAGACTATTAAAAATGGAAAGATATTATTTTATTAAACTTAAATCCGAAATATTTTCCGCAAATTCCTTTCCAGACGCGAGAAAAAAAATGACAAAGATATTTATAAAACATTCGTCGCGCCACTGTCGAATATTTTCGAACGAATACATGTATCTAGCGGAGGGCAGGTGCAGCGACAGGCGATATTTAAAGTGTGCATTATTGAACTCTTCATTCAAAGCTATTTAAAAAAAACTGACACATCAGCGTTATCTTGCAGTTTTTGCGATATCTTACGTTAGATTGATCGAGGTCAACATTCTCGGCGGCGTATATTACAATTTACAAAGGAGATTTTAATTTTGGAATTCGCATCCTAATTGAACAATTTTGATTTATATTCTACATAATTGTATCTTACCATTCTTAATATTTTTACTTTAGTTCAAATAGACCCTGTATATGAATGAAGTAAACTAATTTAATAAGCATATTAATGGACTAAATACATAATATACCATTAGCATTAGTTTTTCAGACTACATATTTTCATGGTACATGGTACATTTTGAACGTAGATTGTTTACGATATTGTTTATTGTCCTGAAATCTAGAGTTTTGTCGCGTTTTACACGACCTCAACCCAAAAGACGCATGCTATTGGGATATTAAGAGGAAATGGAGCCAAATTAATGATTATTTCTATAGGTTAAAGCTTTTTGTAATTGTTATATTCAGACGATGTTTCTTGTGAATTAATAAATATATTGAGAGTAACATTACATTCGTAGATACATACATACATATGTATATCTATTTACATGAAAATTGATGCTATGATGGGAATGACGGGTAGTTTTCAAGATATTGCATTCCTATCTTTTCGATTGTAACATACGATTCAACTAATTATGTTCGGTTAAAGAAATTGCTGTCGTTGGTTGATGGCTAAGTGAGTTGGCATGTATCAGCGTGACTGCTGCTGTTGGTAAGTTTTATGAAATTTTGACTACAGTAGAGTCCCGCTTGAGTGAACTCTCGCTGTAGTGAACTACCCGAAATAGTGAACACCGAAAAATTTACATTGGGATCCGATTTAATGAACGGGGGAAACCCCGGTAGAGTGAATTTCTTACTTTGGTCGTTCGGTAATTGCCCTATACATGTATTATAGGAAACGTATCACCACGAATGATCGTAAATTGGTTTAGTATAGGTTTAGTACATTCTGCTATTTGATTTGTATGAGCACCGTGTGTTTGAGCGCTCCATTAAAAACTCCGGGCAGTGATATATGGAGAGTCGTGTCATGAGAAGTGTTATTATTGTGTATATGTATGTAATAAGAGTTTAATATGTCGAATAATAGGAAACATTTAAAACTGAGCGAGAAATTAGAGATATTGAAAAGCTTAAGTAAAGGTAGATGTGTAACAGATTAATAACAATTTGGAGTGGCTAAATCTACAATATGTGCTATAGAGAAGAGACGAACATTAATTTTAAGAAAAACCAATCAAACTGTTGATGGTATACGTAAATTTAAAACAGTAAAAAATCTACATATTCAAAAATGGAAAAAGCAGTGTACAAGTGGTTTATTTCGTTGCTAGAGAGAAATATTCCCGTTAGTGGATTAATGTTAAAACAAAATGCTATGAATTTAATAGATTCAAAAAACGGTACAACGTAAGGTTTTTAAAGATTTCAGGAGAGAAATTATCATGACAACTACAATTATAGTCTATTTTTAAAGTCTTGAGACGAATTTCTGAACAGACCA